>PVKN010000669.1:0-68144 GCA_004027915.1 Capromys pilorides | reverse complement strand
TTTTGAAGGAGGCCTTCAAGAGTTGGCTGGGGCAAATAGCAGAACATCCCACCGAGATACAGAATGGAGCAGGAGCACCCAAGATGGAGAACTCCTCCTTTGCCTGCCCTTCAGTGCCACTCATTTATTCATTCACTTGTCCATCTGCCCATCGACTTCTAAGTTTTCGATGGTCACCCTCTCTATAGCTGGCACAGTGGTGGGCATGGGGGTTCCAATGAGAGAAATGTCAGTCATTAAGTCTCCAAGCCCAAAGAGTTTAATAAAAGGGGGAAAAAATAAAGACACATATTTCCTCAGTTATTTCCTTTTTTAATAGATAGCTCCCCATGTTGCCCAGGGTAGCCTCAAGTGTGCTATCCTGCTCCCTAATTCCCCCAAATATCTGGGATTACAGGTGTACACCACTTGCCTGGCTTTGCATCTGAACTCTTAAGGCTGGTGAAGGAATTGCAGCATCAATCCAGGGTGTCTGCAGTATCAGGCGTGATACTTGTAGGGGAACCAGAGGGTTCCAGTTTATCTTTTGATTTTTTTTTTCTTTTTTTGCGGGACCGGGGTTTGAACTCATGATCTTGCACTTGCCAGGCAGGCACTTGTGCCACAGAGCTATCTCCCCAGCCCCGGGTCCCAGCTTAGAATGAAGCAGGTGTAAGATCTGCCCACTGCTCTGCACAGGCCACAAGAGCACCAGGTTGGCGTGTTCCACCCCGACAGTCTCCAGTGTCTTCCTCTCTAATCTTGTTGGCAAAATGTGCTATTTCCTCTGTCAGGGAGTTGCTGGTTTGTGCTGCCGAAAAGCTCACCCACAGCTGCAGAGCACACAGGTGTGCTACTCCCCGATCTCCCAAGGTTAAGACTAAGTGAGACGTCACAGGCATGGATAACTCAGGAAAAGAATTAGCAGCAAGGACAGAAATGCACCTGCATAGAGAAAACCCAGTGGAACAGCAGCTGGATTATGGAACGAGAAGCTAACTAGCATTATGGAAGAACAGCTAATGTCCCACTAGTGCAGAGCACTGCAGAGCAGCTCTGAGCAGCACCTAAATTAACCAGCTGGCTTTCCATGTTGACCTGTGGTGTCTGAGGCCTAGGCCCCTTATCTGGAGATGGGCAGTGGATGCATAGTAAGTGAACCTCTGTGGGTCACCGATCCCTGCTAAGGCCTGCAGTGGGAGTTGAAGCCTGGACACCTCAAAGGACAAGACAGCCCGCAGCTAAGGTAACCTGGATCAAAACTCAGCTGGATAAAGACTGCGGCCTCAAGCATCTCCGTCCTGGTGGAGGCCTTCCTGGAGCTAACCTAAGCCTCCTCGGCTAACACAAGGCCTTACCTGGAGCAGTCCTTGAGCAGTTCCTGCCCTTCTTGAGTATTCCCCCCACCCTTGTTCTTGTAACTACGTAACAGGCCACCCATCATGGGCTTTGCCCCTAGAGAACCTGGAATTCTGTTAAGGGGCTGTGATCTACCCAGAGCCCTGGAATCACACCGTTTGCCTCTATCACTTAGCCTTTTCCACCCCTCATTTGGGAGACTGTGAACCTGATCAGCCCACAATAACTAAGGGAACATAGGAACCTGACATTCTGCCATGGAGAGCCTGGAGATAGAGTGAGCTGGTCCACGTCGGGTCGGACACAGGCACTTCACCTCCCGGAAAGTGGAAAGGAGGAGGCCCTGGGCGCTCGTTCAGCCTTGGAAAGGAATGGGCCAGCAGCTCCAGCCTAAGTGGGTCATGGAGGCAGGACGAAAGCAGTGTTCTGTTTACCTCAGACCAGTTTGTTTTTACAAAGAGGAAAAAATACTTCACATCTCTGTTTTAAATGGTGGTGTGCTGAATAAATATTAGCTCTGCAGTTTTCTTTTTTTATTTTTCTATCATTTATTTTAAGAAGAGGCTGTTAATGCTATGACACAAGATAAGAAATAGCAGCAGTAACTCCCTCCATGGGTCATGGACACCATACCGCAGGACTTCAGCTTGTGCCCCCTGTTGCCGTCCTGCCCTCCCTTCCCATGGGACGTCAGGCAGAAGCAGATCAGATGGGCCTCATCCTAATCCCGAGTCCAAGATGGGGCTTGGAACAGATGCGAGCGGCTCTGATGCTTCTTCCCGGGGCAGCCTGGAAATGCCTTCCCAGAGCGTAAACCTAGACCCCAAGGAGGAATCCTGGCCCACACTCTCCACCCAGCTCTGCACTGGGGAATTCTCTTCCACCTCTCCCACCAGCATCTTCAGCTGGGCCCTAGGAAGTAACTCCAACATCCGCCAATGCCTTTGAACTTGAAAAACAATGCTATATGTTGAATTTGCCCAGTGGGGAAAACAAGCTTTGGGTTGGCGGCATGAAAATATAATCATTTAAAGATAAGGAATAGCACTGGCCAGATAGCTGAGTGGACAGGCTACAGGGCATGTCCCAGGTGTGGAGAACAGAAACGCCCCCTAGGGGGCAAAAAGCATTGCCTTTGCTTGAGAACCTAAAGGTGGCTGGCTACCCAGCATGTTCTGGTTCTCAAATTAGGAAAAGCAGCTGCAGAAGCAGCACCCTGCCCAGGTCAGGAAAGCCCTCCTTTGTCACTCGCTGGCTGCCCAGAGCCTGGTCCTCCCAAAGCCCGACCACCCACCGGGCAAAGGGCCTGATGCAGCTCGAGAGCCAACCTGGACTTGGCACAGAGGCTCTGACTTGCCGAAATGGATGGAAGACAATGTCAAGTCCAGGCAGAGGCCAGGTTGTGGAGCTAACATGGTCCTGTGTGGAAGGCTGCAGGCAGCTTTAGGTCAGATGCTCTCCGTGGGGGGCAACTTTGACATCCCCAGGCACAACAGTGTCTGGAGTAATTTGGAGTTGGTAGAACTTGCAGAGCAGGTGCCGATGCACCTGGGCAGTAGGGCCAAGGGGTGCTGCTAACCATCCCACCATGCCAAGGACAGCATCCCTGCCCAGCTTGTCCCTGCCCAGCCCAGAATGTCACTGCCCTAAGGTAAGCGTTTAGCTTTCCAGGGTACGCTCACGTGTGCATTCCCAGGGTACAAGTCACTGCAGTCACCTCCTGAGTTTCTATCTGTCCAGCTCTCAGAGCCAGTGTCTCATTGGTGCCACACGACTGTCAACTGCTATTGCCATGCTTCATCTGTGCCACAAGGCTGTGCTCTGGAGCACAATTCACAACTGCACATTCCTGCCAGGATCAAAAAGATGACCTGAACAGGTGGCCTGGGATGACGGGAGGAGAGCAGGCAAATGGAATGAGAACCTGCCTGGTCCTCGCTTTAAGGTCATTTCTGTACAACGCTGCCATGAACACTTGGTATGCTGAACAAAACCCCCGTGCTCAGGGCGAGATGCATCCACAGAGGCTGGAGCCGTCTGCTGCACTCCATCCTGACGGAAGTGAATCTATTCCACCTGTGTGGGCCAGGCTCGGAGATGCCATCCTGGGAAGGATACAGAGGAGAAGTACTTGACACCCCCTTTCTCCCGGGACAGCAGAGGGCAGCAATCACATCTCAGCCCTTTACTTCCCTTCTCCCCATCATGGACTCCAGAGGAAGGACTGGGACAGCTTGCCTCAGTGTCCTCCGCCACCCCTAGGGTTACCTTGTGGCTGTTGCCAAGATCACACCAACTTGAGGGGCTGTTCGACTGTCAGTCATGACCTCTTCCTCTCCCTTCTGCTCTGGAGGCTGCCACCTTTCTGAAAAAGCAGTGGGGAGACCACTTCTAAGCTGGCACAGGCCAAGGAGGGATCCAGCGTTCCTGAGCCCAAGAGCTGAACTAACACAACTAGCTCTCTGAAAGTCCCCATTCTTGCCTGCCTTGGGGGTGGCATGGAGATGTGAATCAAGTAGACCTATCTCCAGACACTGCCAAGCTATGCCTCGACAACTGCAACTGTCCTGGATGTCCCTCATGCCCGTGGTGTCACATCTGTCCTGACTGCACTGGACTTGAATGTGAAGCAAGCAGTACAATTGAATGCGGACCATTCAGAGGGTTGACTTTAGATCAATTTAGACCAATAGGCGGCTGGACTTGCAGCCAGTCATGGTCTGAAATCTGGACCAACCAGCAGGTCTGAATGTAGACCAGGCCTATGGCTGCTGCGTAAGTAGCATTGCTTTTGCACTTCCTAGGTTGAGGCTGGGGACCCGCAGCTTTCAAGGTGTCACAGCAGAACGCTGCAGCGGTGGGCAGTGGCTGCTGGGATCCAGCAGAGAGAGAGTACACTGTCCTCTCTGGGCTCCAGGCCAGGTCCTGTGCTGTTAAGTCCCTTGCTCTAATGTTTCTATAAATCTCCTCATGACTTAGTGCTCAATCACTGTGGGCTTGGTGGTCCTACAAATCTGCTGAGGATTCTGATGCCAAGTCGCCTAAACAGAGCATCCTGTGCTAGCTGGTGCTGGTTGGCAGCGTTAGGGCCCACAGCTGGAGCACCAGCCTCAGGGTCACTGGTGCTCAAGGCCCATAGCCAGTGGAGAGCTGCCCTGGGCTGATTTTCACAACAGAAGGAGATGCTGATTTAACCAGAGTGTGGGCAGGAGCCACACGGAGTCTGGAAGGACACGCCTGCCTTCAGCCCAAGACCAAGGCTGTCAGGACTGAGTAAGCACGGAAAACCCATGTGACCAGCTGCTGAACAGGACTGGGGACACAGCAGAGGGCCACCCAAAGAAACCAGGTCCTTAGAGCCACCCAGCAGGGTGTTCACCTCTTCTGGGGTTGCTATAATGTGGGGAGCAAGGCTCTGCCAACACCTCAGTTTGCTCACACACTTGCCCTATCCTAACAGGGGTTTCCCTCTTTGGGGATGGGGGGTGGAGACTTCCTTCAAGCAAACCACTGCTTCAGGGTGCAGGGCTGCACCCCCACCTTGGAGGGCCAGGGAAAAGCAACTCTCCTGACCCTAGCCTGTGACTGTGCACCAGACAACCAAAGAGGTCTTCCTGCAATCCCTTGGCCCTTTCCACTGCATTCAGTGGGGTGTCTACACTTCCCCCACCCCAACAGGGCCTCCAAGGACCCTGATGTAGCCTGGACTTCTCTTGGGCTTCTCTGTCCTCTCCCTTCTGCTGGATCCCAGCTGACACTACCCACTGCTGCAGCATTCGGCTGTGACAACTTGAAAGCTGTGGGTCCCCAGGCCCAAGTGCAGCCTGCACTATCTCAGGGGTTCCTGTAAGTATGGAGATCAGATGGAAGGAAGAGGAAAGGATGGATGGATGGAGAGTAAAGGAATGAATGGGTGGAAGGGTGAACAAATGAATGGCTGAATCATGGGTGGATGATGAAAGTTCGGTTAGATGTGTGGAAGGGCAAAGATGGCTGGGTGGGTTGAAGGGTGGAAGGCTGGGAATAGAAGGAAAAACCCAGATGTACTGACCCAAGCTGACAGGGGGGTGACCAACAGAGGGTAGCAGGGTGATCGCTGCAATTTCACCAGAGATGGTAAGAGCAGGGCTGAAGCCCCACAGGGGATGAGAAGAAAAGAGGGGAAAGCGAATGTGACTGTGACTCTGGGCCTCATCGGGAGTTCAATCCAGAAACCAGACGCCAAGCGCAGCACCCCGAGGGCCCAGGAAGTGGGTGAGCACTTTCTGTCATTTGGCCAGGCCTCTTCCAGTGCTGTCATGGAGGCCCTCATGGTCCAGGTCTTGGGAAATTGCTCAGTGTCAAGAAGGTTGGGATGGTTGGCAGCATGCTACTCACCATCAGCAGTGCCCAGGCCCCAGCTGGCCCCCAAGCTGGTGTCACTCAGCCCCTCCCAGGCGAGAGAGGTCACCCAGGGTACAGAGCCGAGGGTCAAGCAGAGGAATCCTCCACCAAACCAAGCAAAAATTTGAGGGCTACTGTGGCTCTCCTGGTGTTGCCCCAAGACCCTGTCCCCTCTGTGGCCACTTTGCATTGCTTTGGGACCCAGCGAGGACAAAGTGCATGTCCTGGGCACTGGGGCACATGGTGCTTATCCTGGGTCCTATGGACCGAACTGTGTCCTCCCAAATTCACGTACATCCTACTGCCTGGTGTGACTGGGTCTGGAGATAGGCCTTGGGCAAGGGAATCAGAGTGAAATGAGTCATAGGACTTGGCCTCTACTCCGAGAGCCACTGTGCTCAGAAGACAAGTAAGAGACACCAAGGTGCTTTCTGTCTGTCTCTGTCTCTCTCTGTCTATCTCTGTCTCTGTCTGTCTCTCTCTATGTGCATGTATGTGTCTGTATCTCTCTCTCTTCTCTGTCTCACAGTCCTGGATAACTGATCCTCCCAGCATCACGCCTTGGCTTCCTGGAAAACATCATCTGTCTAAGTCCCCAACCCTGGACAGTCACGGCACATGCAGTCCCCAGGCTGGGAGGCCCACTGTGTCCTGGTTGTCTCACTGTCCCCAAGCTCTTTCACGTGGACACCGCCTAGGCACATTCCTTTAACCTTCTGATGCTAGTGAGAGAAACTGTCACAAACTGTGACTTCTGTAACCCAAATTTTCCCTTTGTGGAGGAGCCCAGGTAGGATATGGGAAGGCTGTGCTCCTTGTGGAGGCTCTGGGGGTGTCAGGCCTCCCTTCTGCCCCTTCTGGGTGTCCCCACACCCCCTGGCTGGTGGCCCCTGCTGCACATTGTCATTTCTCTCCAGCTTTCATGGTCACATCGCACCTTCTCCTGGCTCCATCTCCTCTGTCTTTTCTCGTAAGGGACCTGGGAGACTTTCGGGACTCACCCGCATAAGCCAGGATAATCCCCCTATTCCTAAATCCTTAACATAATCACACCTGCAAAGTCCCTCTTGTCACTGCTATGGATTCTCAACACAGAAACCAGACCAGAATCCAATATTAAAATTTACGAGCCTTTTATTACCAGGCCCGAGAGTGCTTGACCATGCTCACGCAGGACAGGACAAAGGGCCAGGAGCTTTAGAAGTACAGAGGTTTTAAGACTAGAAACCGCATCCTGTTTGGCAAATAAATTTGTCATTTAACACGTAATAGCACCTTTAGGGACAGGGTGACCATTAGGGATGGGTTCCCCACTCCTGCCATGCTCAGCTGGCTCCACATCCTGCCTGCCCCCACCTGACACGCACAGGATGCTGGGCACAGGCGCTGGCCCGGAGACCTTGGGAATGTAGCAAGACCTGAGCCAGTGCCCTGCACCCACGTCTGGGAAGTACTCCTCCCAGCCTGGGACAGCATGGGGCAGAGGAGGATCACAGAAAGGGTCACAGAAAGGGTCTACAGAGTCCTGCTCAGGTCTCCTCCGAGGCTAAGATCCCCGAGGACTGTTGCAAGGCAGGGACCAGGCACAGGGATGTAGCAAGGGGTTGGAAGTAAGCTCCAGGGAAAACTAGTTCCCACTGTTCCAGGGCAGCCCTCCCTCCCAGCCCCATAACTGGCTCTATTGCCGTGGAGGAGGTCAGGAAAAAGTCCTGCAAGGAGTGCAGGGACCAGCGGGCTGAACTTGAAGGTCACTTCCCCTGGGAGGTTCCCCGCTCCTGCCGAGCTCAGCTGGCTCCACATCCTGCCTGCCCCCACCCGCCATGCACAGGGCGCTGGCCCAGAGACCTTGGAAATGTAGCAAGGCCTGAGCCAGTGCCCTGCACCCACGTCTGGGAAGTGTTCCTCTCAGCATGGGACAGCACGGGGGAGAGGAGGATGACCCAGCTGGGCCCTTAGAGATTCTAGCTCTTGCCTTGCCTCCACAGAGAGCACTGGCCTTGAAGTCAGGCCCTTGGGCACTGAGCCCCCCTGCCCCTAATTTCACGTGGGACACAACCATTGTCTTAGTATGGGCCTCACTTGGGTTACTGTATCTCAGCCATTGCAGGATTCTCTTTGCCATTGGGGTCTTGATCTGGTTTACAGAGTGGGCCTAGGTGGGATGGGCTCAGCCCCACTCCCTGGCCCCTGAAGAAATTGGTTGCAGAAACCTGGCAAAGAGAGAGGGCTGGATTCTTGCAAGCTGTCTCCTCTGGGGCCAGGGAGTGGGTCTTGAGGCTGACACCCACAGGCTGGCTGTTTTAACTGGGCAGCGTGGCATTCCCGTCTCCCAGAGTCCCGTGCTGTGTGAGCCTTGTGTTACTGAGTGGCGAGTGGTCATGTCAGAGCCTTGGCTTGGGCCCCTTGGTCTGGAGCTGGCTTGTTGGCTGAAGGCCTGCCAGGAAGGCCAGGGCAGGTTGGGGCGTGGCCAGAGGAGGGGCGTGTGAGGGCTGTGGGCACAAATTCACACTGCAGTCCAGCCTGCCCTTTCTCTCTTCCTGAGCCTGGTGGCATCACTTTTGTGGTCTTCAAGTAACTGTGGGACAGCGTGAGTAGAGGTGCTGGGGGAAGGGGTCACAGCCAAGGTTGTAAGGCAGGGTGCAGTGGAATTGTGGGGTGCAGGGCTCAGAGACATCAAAATTTCTGGGGACCCTCTAGGATGGGAGGGTCCTCTGGGGCTCTGGGAACAGCTGCAGGCTCTGGAGCCTCTGTGCGACTTTAGGCCCTGCCTTAAGGCTGGCTGAGCCTCAGGTTCCTTCCAGAGGGTTGGGAGAGTTCGTGTGCTCTGCAGGGCATCACTAAGGGTTAGGCACGGTGGAGGGTCGCACCCAGGCACACTCGGCCCCCTCTGCAAATGTGTCATCGTCACAGTGGGAGGGCACTACTGGTAGCTGGTAGACAGGTGCAAGGATGTTGTGAAATGTCCTGCATTCCCAGGAGAGCACCCCATGTTGAATGCCCCGGCCTGAATGTCAGCAGGGCTAAGGGTGAGAGACTCCCAAACCAAGTGGTGGCAGCTGGATGTCTGGAGGGCAGGTGGCACACCCACCGGAGCCTCAGACCTTTAGAGATCAGCAGAACCGTCCAGGACAATGGGCTTCCCAGAAATCGGCAGCCTTGGGCTGGAGGCTGCACCTGCATGCCAGGGCGGCTGCCTGGGAGCTGTGGCAGAGCCACCGGGCAACAGGAGTGAACGGGCAGCTGTTCCCAGGGCTAGAGCAGAAGCAGAAGGCCCCTGGGGGTGGTGGGCACGTGTGCAGTACCAACCTAAGCGCCGTTCCATGAGGCGCGCTTGTGTGCAGATTCCCAGTGGTGCCTCTGAGAGGCTTGGGTATCTGTCCTCAGACCAAACTGGGCAGGGCCTCAGAAGAAAGGGAAAAACAGAAGCAAAAGTAAAAGGAGGAGCTCTGCAGGGTGACACAGGGAGCTACCCTGGGGGCTAGCGGGAGACCGGGCTGGAGGGTGCTCAGCAAGGCGCCGGCCTGCTCTGCATCCTGCTGTGCCCAGCTTACCTCTGACACGCTGAGGGCAGAGAAGGGCGCTGGATCCATTCACTAGCCCACTCGTTCACTCCTCACCTGCTCATCCACTCGTTCACGCACTCACTCCACAATGGGCATGGTGCCCCCAAAGAGATGGCAGAGGCTCAAGTACCAAGCAGCAGGGACTGGGTCCCCTGCGATGGGCACATGTCCTCCAGGTTAGAGAGTGGAACTAAAGCAGCCAGTGACAGATGCCCGTATGATGGCACACAGGAACAAGTCAGGGACCATGACAGAGAATAACAGTGGAAGAGGAGAGGGCTGGGCATGAACAGTGTCTCCAAAAGTGACATCAAGCAGGGCTGAAGCCTGGGCACGGGTTCCTTGGTGAGGAAGGTCAGGAGGGGACTCCAGCAGGCCGCAGCACGTGCAAAGGCCCTAGGGGCGACGCAGAACCTGCTCTCTGTGAGAAACTGGGCTAGAAGTGTGCCATGACGCTATGTTTCACTTAGCCTCTGTTTATTCATTTGTAAGGTGTGGCCATTAATACTTTGGTTGAGGACTGGAGGTAGTAATGTTTATGTAGCAGGTCCTTCCTAAATAGTGCCTTAATACAAGAGGGGACCCACACAGAGGAAGATTTCTGTTCCCTAATCTTGAAGCCCAGGGGAGCCTGCATACATCTGGGCCTCCCCGCAGAAGAGACCACATCCCCAAGAGACCTGGGCCTTTTGCCTCTAGATTTCTGTGTTTGAAGATGCAGGACATGGTGGCCACAGAACATTATAGACCTGGTGCCACTGAGGAGAAAACAGAGGCTTATGGAGGAGTGGACGCCTGCTCAAGAGGACTCTGGCTGCCTGGCGGAGCCCAGCCTCTGTCCCCGCCCCCTCCCACAGCCACCCTGGCATGTGGTTATCAGCTCCCTGCTAGCTGCTGCTAGCTGAATGCTTTCTCTGGCATAACTCGATACATAGTGGTTCTGACACTGCCAGAGGACTAGCCTGTGCCCGAAGTAGAGGACTGTAAAGGACACAAGAATACACCCCCACGCGTCCCTAAAGACCACTATCAGCAGCTGTTGCCATGGAAACGGGGGTGAGGAAGTGCATGGCTGAGGAGGCTGGGAAGATAAGTCTAAGTTATCTGCAGATGAAGGCTAAGGGCAGGGGCTGCTGAGCCAGGAACCCCAAATGCAAGGAGCTGTGGCCCAGAAACGGGGGGGCCCAGTGGTACAGAGGAGCAGAAGGGATGGTGATGGGGAAAAGGCAGGAGAGTTGGAAGGGGTCGGAGCCCATGCTCAGCCACAGCCAGCAAGAGACTTGGCCTCCGAGCCTCGGCTTACCCACCTATAAAACGGAGGCCTACCCAGCTCGGGCACGTGGCTGGAGCAGCTGACAGGAAGACAGTGGGTGCCTAGCAAGGGGCGTGGTTGGTGGCTGTCAGGGCTGCCCACTGGCTCCTGGTGCCCGGAGGCTCTGCGGACAGAGCGCTCTCCATGCACCTTCTTCTGTGGGTCCTGCTGCTGCTCTCTGGAGCCCAGGGCTGAGGAGGGTGACCCGCCTGAGCCACGCAGCTCCGTGCAGACACAGCAGGCCTGCAGTCCCAGTCTGCCTGACCTGGCGCCCTGCCTTGTCCAGGGCCTCCCCTCGTGGGCCATACTGCAGCCATTTCCAGTACTGCCCTCCAGGGCTTGGTTTTGTCTGGTTTGTACCACGTGACTATGGAAAGCTGTCCTGGAATACCTGGGTCTGGGAACTGAGGGAGGACATGGTGCATGCGGAGGGGCAGAGGAAAGACTGAGAGCTGCAGACTGGGGTGTCCCTGAGAGCCGGCCCAGCTCTTGCCTGGCACCCACAGCAAGGCTGAGGAAATAGGTGTCAATGCAGCTTTGGCCAGACACTGCCAGCTGGTGCCCCCAGCCCCAGTGCACGTACTCCATGCAGGGCAGGGCTCCGGCACCTCACTCATGCTGGTGGGCTCACCCCAGCGCCCCTTGGTGTTGCTGCTGCCACCACTCTGTCTCCTGGGTGGAAAGTTGGCTCCAGAAAGCTCTTGTGAGGTCATAGTTGGCTGGGATTCTAACCCAGGCAGCAGGATCTGGTCAGGCTCCTCACTGATAAGAGGTTCGAGTGCTGGAGGACTTCCAGCTAAGGCCAGATGGGGTGGTACACTCACAGGAAGGTGGAGGGGGGTTGAGGGAATGCTGGGAGTCCGAGGGGAGGAGGGACTGAAGGTCCAGGAGGTGGCAGCTCCACCTGTCATGTTGGAGGAAGGCCCACCCCAGGGACCTCAAGTCCATTCAGTAGGTGCTTGTAAAGGTACTGTCCCCCAATGCACTCCTGTGGTGAGAAGCTAGGGGGAGCAATTCTGAGGGGCACATCGCAGCCCCTAAGAGAGAGGAAGGTGGCAGAGCTGCTCCCATGAAAAGGGCAGAGCTTCCGAGGAGAGGGCCGTGTCTCTGGTTGATGAGGGGCAGGGGTGGCCTGGGGCAGCCCCAGGGGAAGGAGGGGGACCATCCCGGTGCTGGTTGCTCACTGTGTGTTCAGTGATTTCCCCAGGACGAAGCCCGCAGTGCTGAGGGCACTATGAGCCTGCCAAGGGCTGGGTGATGCTGGCAGCCAGCTTCTTCTTGCCTGGCACCTTGAGGGATGTGGATAGGCAGAGGCCAGGAGCCCTCTGGTCTCTAGGCCACCCAGTGTGGACAGAGGGGATGACTCCTGCCTGGCAGCAGGTCCTGCACTGCAGTCTCCACCTCCTCTGCCTCCTCCTTTCCCTCCCCTCCATGGATGTCCTCACCCCACCTCTCTGTCCTCCAGCCACTGCTGCCATCTACAAACCCTCACTCACAGCAGCACAGGGGCCACCACCTCTCCTCTCCTGGGCCGTGTGGAGCAGCCTCCACATGGGTGAGGAGTAGGGACCACTTGCTCACCTTGCAGCAGTCCTCAGCCTGCACCCTGTCTGAGGTCACCTTCCTGCTGTCCCCCCAGGGCCCAGCAGCACAATGCAGCTCTTTCTGCTCCTGTGCCTGGCTCTCCTCAGCCCTCAGGGGAGCCCCTCCCGCCGCTTCCGGGCTAGGAAGAAGCTGCCCAAGGAGCCCAGCAGCAGGGACTTCACCTTCGAACTCTACAGGGCCTTGGCTTCCGCCTCCCCCAGCCAGAACGTCTTCTTCTCCCCCCTGAGTGTGTCCACAATCCTGGCCATCCTGGCCTTGGGGGCCAAAGGCAGCACCCAGGCACAGATCCTGGAGGCCCTGGGCTTCAACCCCCAGCACCAAACAATGGCCAAGTTCCACGGCAACTTCCAGCGTCTGCTGCTGGAGCTCACTCGGCACAGAGATGGCTTTGAGCTGCACTTCGGCAATGCCCTGTTCGTCAGAAAGGGGCTGGCCATCGACAACATCTTCCGGCTGGCCATCATGGCTGCGTACCTGGCCAACACTTACTACATCGATTTTGAGGACCTTGAGGCAGCCCAGAAACAGATCAATGACTATTTGGCCAGGCAAACCCAGGGCAGGATCGCAGACCTGATCCAGAACCTCGACAGCACCGACATCATGGTGATGGCCAACTACATTTACTTTAAAGGTGAGGCCAGAGCTGTCTCTTTTCTGCTGCTTTGATCGAAACAGTTCCCATGCCCCTGCCACATGAGGAGGAGAGGAGTTCACATCCTTTCTAGGGCCCCTTGGTGTAAAAGCAGCAGGCAATCACGGGTAAGGTATCAGCCACTGCTGCACAGGGCCCTGGCCCTGGACCTGGGCCCTGCTGGGGAGGAGCCAGCCCTGTGCTGGGGAAACAGGGGTCTGCAGAGGCCACCACACCAGTAGGCCACCAGGGAGCACGCCCAGCCCCTCCCTGCCCTATCATTGGCCCTGGTCCCCCCAGGGGGCTCCCCTGCAGCCAGGCTGCCCCCACAGACACTGGTGATTCTGCCAAGCTTCTTCCTCCCTGCTCCCCTTTGAGAACATTCCCTGTGGATGCCCTTGCTCCCGCATCCATTTCTCCTCCTGGACTCAAGCCCCAGAGGTTCTCTGAGGTGAGATGGAGAGAGCAAGGGAGAAGAGATGAGGGCACAGAGTTACCTCCTTGACCTGGGCACCCCCTGGACTCCTACAGTTGCAGAGGGCAAATCTTAGTGTACAGGGGATGCCCTAAAAAAATATCAGAAACAGGATGGCCGATGTCAACAAAAATGAATACACTCTAATCCTATCCTGGGGGCCCCTGATCCTACCATCTACCGACCTCCCAAAGGCACCACATCCTGATGCTATTGCCTTGGGAACTTTGACATCAATGAAGGACTGTGGGGAAGGAGGGAGAGAGAGAGGGACTGGAGGAGGGAGCACAGATGGACCACAACGGTGGGTGTAGAGCTTGTATTCTACCTCAGGACAGCAGGCTGCTTCAATGAGAATCTACCCTTAATTAGGGTTAGGAACTCAAAAACTAGGGCCAGTCAGATAGCTCAGAGGACTAAAGCACCTGCTTAGGCAGAGCGCAGTGGCTGGGGTTAAATCCTGGCATGCCGTGTGGGTCCCACCCCCGGGGTGTGCTGAGACAGGGATTGAGACTGGGCTTGGTGGTGCGTGCCTGTAATCCCAGCACTTGGGAGGCTGAAAACAGGAGAATCACTGTGAGTCTGATCTATGGAGTGAGACCCTGTAGACCCCATGCTAAATATATTTTTTTTAAAAAAGAACTCATAAACAGTGGCTTGAGGCTAGCGCTTGGAGGATACACACACTTAGGAAACAGCTAGAAAGAAACCACAAGCAAAGAAACACCCAACAAGGAAGATCATGGATTTCCAGGCCCATACAAACTTCTCTCCCAAACCTAGGGCGAGCAGTGCAGGGCCCAGGCGGCATTCCCAGCCACGGTACTTATGCAGTCCTCTCGCGCGGGTGCCTGGCTTTTCTCAAGATCAGACTCTCAAAGGGCAGGAGAGGTCCAGAGTCTGTCAAGACCTGAAAGCCGATCCTCGCGTTCTGTGAGGTGGGAGGACAGGAAGGGGCCTGGTCCCGGCAGCTTAGGCATCAGGTGACCCTCGGCTGAGGCCACTCCGAGGAGCAGGCCCTCAGTGACTGCTCATGCGCGGCTCTCTCCACCTGCAGTTCAGGGCACCTCACTCTTACCATGGTTCTCTTTCTCTCCTCACCACGTTTTCCTCTTTAGCCAAGTGGGAGATCGGCTTCAACAACAAAACGACTCAGGCCCAGGACTTCTATGTGACCCCTGAGAAAAGGCTGCAGGTGCCCATGATGAACCGCAAGGATCAATATTTCTATTTCCTGGACAAGGACCTCTCCTGTGTGGTGGTGGGCATCCCCTATGAAGGCAGTGCCACTGCCTACTTCATTCTTCCTGGCCAGGGCAAGATGGAGCAGGTGGAGAATAGCCTGAGCAGGAAAATGCTTCGGAAGTGGGCTCAGCTGATGATGCGGAGGTAATCTTCAGACCGCTCCAGAGCCAGCCTAAGCATCCCATGCCCCGAGAGGCCCATGGCCAGTGGTGGAGGGGAGGACCCACCCAGCCAATGAGCTCCCTTGGAACCAAAAGCTTCCCAGGAGATCCTGGGACCTGGCCCAGTGCGGGGCCAGGCCTGGAAGCTAAGCTCTAGGTGGCACCTCTGCAATCAGCCCAAATCCTGGCCGAAGGGGACTCCTTCCTAGACGAGTGCCATCAGGTGCCATCAGGTGACTGGAACAGCAGCCCAGGGAGCTGACAGTCTAAGAGAGGTGCTTTTCTTTTCCCAGGCAGCTCGATCTTTATCTCCCCAAGTTCTCCATCGAGGGCTCCTACCACCTGGAGAAAATCTTCCCCCAGCTGGGCATCAGGGACATCTTCACCCACAGTGCTAACCTGTCGGGCATCTTCAAGCACTCCAACATTCAGGTGTCTCAGGTGAGTCCCAAAGTTCCTGCGCATCTCTTTCAACAATTGCTATTCCTGTCTTTTCCCCCACTCATCCCCTGTTCTCCCTCCCTTTCCCTCCCCTACCCTTCCTTACTCTCCTCTCCTTTCCTTGCTCTGCCACCTCCCCTTTCCCCCAAAGAGTCAAAGCTTTTCCTTTGTGGCTTGCCCATCCTGCAATGGGAAGCCTCACCCTCTACCATGCCTCAGGGGGAGGAATCCTGTGTTAAGCAGTCAAAACTCCATCTCTGGCAAGCTCCTTCTCTTCCAACAAATACCTGAGCCTCTGAGCCTGCTTTCATAGGCAAAATTGGAGAGGCACACCTTACTCTGAGATGTCACAAGAATCCCATGACTGGCCTCTGTGGTCTGCGCCAGGGACAGTGTAGGACAGGGTAGCTGCTCAAGGTTCCACTTGCCCGTTTTGTGGTTCACTGGCACAGAGGCTTCCTCTTGGTGCTCATGGACAGAAGGCTTGCCATTGCCTTGAAGCCTTCTCCTGGCCCCTGGTGGCTTGGTGATGCCTGGTGTCTCCTGCAGGTGGTGCACAAAGCCGTGGTGGAGGTGGAGGAGTCGGGAACCAGAGCTGCGTCAGGCACAGGGACTGTCTTCAGCTTCCGGTCAGCCTTTCCAAACTCCAGAACGATCACATTCAATAGGCCCTTTCTGATGGGCATTCTGGAGAACTCGACTGTCCTCTTCTTTGGCAGAGTGATGCAGCCCTGAGGTGGGGCCTGTCCTGACCCCTCTATCTGCTGGTAGCTAGAGCTTTACCTAGGTTTAGCTACTAATGAGTCAAAGGATCCTAAGAAGATCAATAAGTGGATAACCACATTCTGCCACTCAATTGCAAGACATAGGTGCCTTGGAGACACGTTGAAAGGTGGAGATTATCACAGAGGCCCAGCGAATCTGGGGAACTTGCCCACATGCACACAGCTTGCTCTTAACAGCACAAACAGGTCCAGAGTCCAAGCCACTGATGCTCAGTCCAGGGCCCAAAACCCTGTGAGAGGGCAGACCCGGCAGCTGAGGCCACAGGAAGCACATTTGCAAGCCTGGTCGCCCATCTGTGAGCAATGACAGTTATCAGGTCATTGTGGTGTGGAAAGGGAACTGGAGTGAGTGTGCACTGTGGCTACTGTCCCTGCTCTAACTGGCTCAGCAGTACTGGAGTGACACTGTCTCTCTAGGCCTCAGTGTCTTCCTGTGTAGAGTGAAGGGTCAGGGCAAGGTTCCATCAGGCCCCTTGCTGTCATGGACTGGGCCGTTCCATGCCAGCCTTGGTTCATTTCCACAGACTTGGGTCCATTCATGAGTTAGGTGAAGCCATTGAGCACCAGGTTGGCATCAGCCCATTGCAGGACGGAGTCATCCCATGAATCGAGGCTTCATCTCCCAGGCCTGGCCAATGTGGAGCATGGAGATCTACAGCAAATGGTTGAGAATCAACTGCAGACACTGCAACTAACTTTCTGAATTTTATGTCAGCTACTGCAATAAAGTTTTTGGCAAGAAACGGTTCCCTTGTCCTCATGGAGGCAGCTCCAGGAAGGTGACGTGCGTGTGGAGCACAAGCCACGCCTGGTGTGGGCCCCTCCCCTGCATGCTCACATTCACCACCAAGGACAGCATGAGGGGGAAGCACTGCCTTCCCCGCTGCCCCACAGGGAAGGCCAGGCCAGCGGAGGCTGGGTGGTTCACCGCATGGCGCAGTTCACAGGTGGGTGAGGGAGTGTGAGCCGGGGCTGCCAGCAGTCACATGCTCTGTAGTGGAGAGAGAGGGGCTGGTGCCACAGTGCCTCAGCCATTGTGCCCCTGTAAGGGTTTACATTTCCTTCATTTTTATTTATTTTTAATGAAAAATACTCAAAATTTCATCACAAAATAAGATAACCATAGATATGCATGGTATGTTATTATTTTCAAAATAGTTACTCAGAGACAAAAAAAGATTCTTTTCTACAAAGAAGAAACAAATAAATAATATAAATAATAACACAAAACTTTCTTTCTGATGCACTAAGAAAACCAATATTATAAATGGAACAAACTGGGCTGGCAAGATGGCTCAGTGGTCTAAAGCACCTGCTTAGGCAAGCTTAGGCAACTGCAGGGACTGCAGTTCGATCCCTGGCACCACATGCTGTGCTAGCCCCACCCCCAGGGCAGGCTGAGTCGGCTATAATATATGAAAAAAAAAATAAAAAATAAATAGAACAAATTATCATATATATTAAAATATCTTTGATACAGCAGAATAGGTAAGTTGGAGAGTCATTTGGTCTTCACCCTATTTCCTCTTCATCTTCTGTTTTGCTCGCCATTTGCATATGCGTTTACATTTTCTCCCAGAGGAGCAGCCAGGCACCATGCAGTTTGCACACTCGACTTGTTTCACTTATTATCATGGTCTCAAGGTGCCTCCACTGCCCTAGGAGTGCCTCACTCTGTCTTTCTAGCATAGGAGACTCCGTCTGCATAAGTAGCACATTCTTTTTATCTGCTCATTTGTGATGGACAGTTATGCTGTTTCCATAATGTGTCTGCCATGAATGTGGTGCTGTGAGCGTGGGTACGCATGTATCCCTGTAAAATGCCTGCTTTAACTATTTTGGGAAGATACCTGGAAGGGAAACAGCTGGGTCAAGTAGAATTTTTAAATTTAGTTTTTTGAAGAACCTCCATATGGATTTCCACACTCGTGTTAGGGGATGACATTCCCACAGCAGGGCAGAAGAGCTTGTTTCCCCACACCCTCACCAATAGTTTTTTTTTTTTTCCTTCAAAATTTAAGATTGATTAAAAGCAAGCATTAATACTCAATTATTTGTCCAATCTCCCACAGCTACATCTGTTAATCTGGGCAACAGATTTGATGATAGATAAAAAAGGGTAATATAATAACCGTTGTGAATAAGCACCTGCCTGGCAAGCGCAAGGTCCTGAGTTCAATCGCTGATACCAAAAAGAAAAAAAAAAGTTGTTGATTTGCTATTCCTATTTTTAAAATCTGTGACACATCTATTGTTGTATGCTTCCCTGTGTATTAGTCAGGGTTTTACTTAGAGGAACAGACATAAGGAACAGATATTATCACAAGATATACAATGTGAAGGAATTACAAGATTGGCTTACAGCAGTCAGCCACAGAGTCAGATGAGGAAGCGTGCAGAAGGCGTCTGCAGACCCCAGACTGAAGGATTCAGGCCCGAGGTCCGCAGCTCACTGCAGTGCCCCGTGCAAGTCTCTGTTTGTCAGCCAATGGGTCTGTGACGGATGCTGAAGGCTGGAGGGTGAGGAGTTTGTGCTGCAAGCCAGGCAATGAAGTCCAAGCCGAATGTGAAGAACGAAGGTCCTCGGAGGAGGTCGCCAACAGTTGTTAATGTTAGACTTTTTTGGTTTCCTGTGGAGATCCCCAATCTTAGCTATTGAATTTGATTCCATGACAAAGCTCCAGTCATGTGGTTTATGTAACAGAAGATTTGCTCACATTTCCAGAGGCCGGAAGACCAAGATCAAAGTGCCAGGGATGGGCTTCCTCTGAGTCCTCTCTCCTTGGCTAGAGGTGGCCTCTACTCTGTGTCTGTGTCTGTGTCTATGTGTGCATGCGTGTGTGTATGTGTGTGTGTGAGTGAGTCTACATTTTCTCTTATTATAAGGACGCTGGCTACATCCACACAGGGGCTGTGTTTACTTTCACCAAATCACTTCTACAAGGGCTCTGTCCCCGAACACAGTCACCTGCTGAGATATCAGCCTTCAGAACCCCAGCACGCGTGTTTGGGAGGAAAGCACAGTTCAGCCCACAGGGTCACCTTACCTTTCAAATTCTTGAAGCTCTTGTCACATTCATTTTTAGTTTTTATTTCCCTCAGGCCACACAGATTATTCGAAGCCCCCCTCTGGGCAAGCTGCAGCCAGAGTTGAGGAGAAATCATGCATTGCTAAGCCCACAGCTCGCAGCGTATGGCGGTGCGCGCCTGTCGGCCCAGCCTTCCGGGAGGCCAGGGAGGAGCACTGTAAATTCAAGTCCAAGTTGGGCAATTTAGTGACAATTTATGTCTAAATAAATCCAGCTGGGCAATTTATGTCTATATAAATAAATAGGCCTAAGGATGTAGCCTAGCGTGAAGGCTCTGGGTTTATCTCTTAGTACTACCGACCAAAGAAAAATTAAACCCAGAGCCACATTTCCCATCTCTCCCTGACAGAGACCCAGAGAAGAGACTGTGACTTTGAGCTTCATAGAAAACACTCGCCACTGCAGGGAACAGCTAAGACTGTGTGCGGGCTTGGTGAAATCATGGCAAATCAAAGGCTGCCCATGACGTCACGGTGTGGTTAGTTGGGGGGGGAGGGTGCTGGGGAGCCCGGCTGACTGGGGCCTTAGCAACAACCAGGTAAACAGATGAATAAACATACAATGACCCAAAATGAGATGTTTACTGGCTATCCACCCTGTGCTTGGCACTGCTGCAGAGGGCAGGATGAGTATAGGCAGCCAAGCCCCCTTCCTTGCTGGAGCTAATGTCCTGCTGTGGAGAGATGAGAAATCAAAAATAACAAAAGATAAAATAGAAAAGTGAAACACATCACATATCAGCTGAGGACTGTGCGTTAAGGGGTGTGACTCCCACCTAAGAACAGAACACAGGAAGTAAAAGGCAGTCACATCTCCTGCCAGCCACCGCCGTGGCCCAGAGACGGGCAGATATCATCAAGGTGACATCCCTCTATTGACCTCTTGTGTCTCTGGCACAGCAGGAGGGGCAGGGGAATTGCCCTGGGCTCTTTCCCAAATTTTATGGCTCAGCCTAGTCAAGGAGACCAGTAGCCACACCCAAGCAGAGGGACTGTTACCCTAGGTCAGGTCAGGAAAGGCAAGGACACCCTGAGCCACTCCACAGACTAGTGGAGACAGGGGGACACTGACTAAAGATGACAGGGACTCTGGCAAAGGGGAGTGGTGCAATCCACTTATTTCCAGGCTGTTGCAATGCTTGTTTCTTGTTTGGATACGTGCGCTGTGGTCTTGGGAGATGCTTAGGGTTAGCCTGGAGGAGCCGGGAGACGCCTGTCAGGAACACTACTTTAGGTTTGCACAATTTTTTCTGAAAATTCAGAAGGGCCTCAAAAGTTAAAAAAAAAAAAAAAAAAAAAAATTTAAATGTTCTGAAAGGGAATAATAAAAAGCTAGGAATGAAAAAAGAGAATGTGTTGGGGGGAAGAGCAGGGTTTGGTGCCACAGGCCAAGTTAGGACACCAGTGTGGGAGGGCCCAGGTGCTGAGAGATAATTCAGGGGTCTCCTTAGCCGGCCTTCAGCCAGGTGTCTCTGAGGCGGTTCTCTAAATCCAGGGGCTTTGGGCAGCAGGAGCAGACAGGGCCAAGGCTGACTGTGGGCATCCTGAGCAAGGTCACGGATGTGGGAGGAGCCATGTTGTCCACAAAGGTGGCAGACACCTTGGCTATGGCAAAGTGCATGCAGTCAGCGTGGCACTTTAATTCAAGAGTGGTAGAGCTGGATCATATACTAGTTCAATTTTCAGTTTTGAGGAAACTCTACTGATTTCCTTAGTGGCTGCTCTAACTTATATTTGTACCAACAGTGAAGAAGGGTTCCTTTCTCCCTGCTGCCTCACCAGTATTCACTGTTTTTTTTTTTTTAATTTAAAAAGGAAAAAAATTTTTTTTGTGTTTTTTTAGGGAAGAGTCTACAGGGTCTTCAGGGTCTCAGTACTAGACTGGACTCATAGTGATCCACCTGTTTACAGCCTCCCAAGAGCTGGCATTACAGGAGCGTGCCATCACACCCAGTCTCAATTGCTGTCTCAGCGTGCCCTGGGAATGGGGCCAGCATGGCAAGCCTGGGAATCAAACCCTGGCCCCTGGACCTGCTTGCAGGTGCTTTAATCTGCTGAGCTATTTGGTTGGCCCCTTCAACAGCTCATTTTAATTCAGTGTTTTAAAAGGTTCAGTTTCATGAAGATGTGTAACTTGTCCTGGATTATTAGGAACTTGAACTTTGGAAACAGGATAGATAGGCTGAAAACCCTCCATGGACTTCTCTGACCATCTAGCTTCTTCTAGTGCCAATTGCAAGGAAGATAATGAAAATGGTTCTACTCCCCTAGAGGTGGAAGTTCCAACCTGTGACTCAGCAAAACTTCCTTGCGCTGCCATGGTCAAGACTGCAGCCGGTGGCTCTGTAAAAGCCATCAAGTGTTGAGAAATACAATTTGGGGAATAAGCCTTCTCTGGTGGGAAGGGATGCTTTTGTCCCCATCACTCGTCCTTATTTGATGGGGCAAGGCTAACAGGTTCAAGCTCTGCCTTTTTGGATGTCATTGCTTCCTCCTCCTTGTCCTCCTTGGGCTCAGGACTTGATTTTAAAGGAGAGCTGTGAGTTAATTCTTTTGTGTTTGAAAAACCCTTTCTAACCATAATCCAAAAACAGAAGTAAATGTCGGGATCAGGGATGCTACAACCACTTCAACATGTACATATATTTGTGATTCTTGATACTGTTTTTTCCACTTTTAATTCAATATAACTTTTCATTTTTGGCTTCTCTCACACCTATTTCTCTCTTTAAGATCATGTTCCCCCCTCTGGCCCTATTGAGCCTCCACCCCCAAATTTAACACCTGATGTGCCAGTACCAAGAATACTTACACTGAATACTGGCTGGGACCAATTTACTTCCTTCCCTTACGCATGCTCTTTGGAGTGTTCCTGTTGTCCTCACTTATCTCAAACCATCTGTTCTGCTTGGAGGCCAAATGTAGGGATCCATTGGCCCCTCAGTGTGATCCACTGTACCCAGGGAGAAACAGTGGCAGGAATGAGGAAAAGATATACAGGAATACTAGAGCTGGGTCAGGTGGTAGCTTGTCTGCCTTCCTGGTGAAATGACCCCAAAAACAATAATATGGGCATTTATTTACACCATTACAAAGCTAGTAACATATGATACAAGATTGCCTAGGGGCTCATATCCTACATTAACCAGTCAGAATGCTATCTCAGGACTGCTTTAGGTATTGAGGCCTAGTCCAGTCTTCACACATTTGACCAATTTTCCAGCTAACATGGCTCCTCACAACACACTACTCCAGGATTTTATTTACAAAGTTCTCTCTTGAGTTTTCTGGTAGAAGCAACCCAATTCAATAAAATGGCACATGAAAACCCAGATTTGTGAGTTTTAGAGGAGGTCAAAATTGAGACATCAGATTACATATGCATGAATGATGAAGATGATCCATTAGGGTAAAATACATGATTTCATAAAAGAAAAGCAGTATGGGCAGATGATAGTGATGACTTTGATACTGGCCATGTGAACCAAAGTTCCTGTGACAGTGAAGTGAAGCAAAATCAACTGATACAGACCCAGGGAATGCAGATGCCTTGATTTAGATGGTAAGACAGCAAGTAACTACATATTTAACTAGTCAAAATGTTACAAAAGGGTCACACAGCCAAATGAAATGATCCAAGATTAGAACTAGGCTCAAAAATATCTTTCATCCCTTGGCAGGATGCCAGCACTGTCACTCAGTCTTGAAATTTGTAACACACAAAATGCTGCAAGATGGTATGAAATACAAAGGCTGAAGTGCAAATAAGATGTTCTATATGCAGCAACAGCCATATTCAAAGATGCATTCATTATATATGACACCTCACTAGCTGAAAAAGTATTCATAGGCCTGCTCTGCTTAGTAGGGATTTCACATGGTGATTGCAGGAATGTAAAAAACATATAGGAAAGCAATGAGTCAAAATGTGGCACAAAAATCTATGCCCCTGTACATGTGAAGACTTATGTTTTCAATTAGACCTTTATCCTGGAACTCAGCCATCAGGTCTTATTCATATATCCTAGTGACTAATATCCTTCACCAGCAAGGCAGACAAGCTACCACCTGACCCAGCTCTAGTATTCCTGTATACCTTTTCCTCATTCCTGCCACTGTTTCTCCCTGGGTACAGTGGATCACACTGAGAGGCCAATGGATCCCTACATTTGGCCTCCAAGCAGGACAAATGGTTTGAGATAAGTGAGGACAACAGGAACACTTCCAAAGAGCATGTGTAAGGGAGGGAAGTGAATTGGTCCCAGCCAGTATTCAGCATAAGTATTCATTGGTACTGGCACATCAGGTGTTAAGTGCATTCATATGTTGTGAACAGATTTAATGTTCCCAATTCCCAAGCTCATCATAAAGTGACATCTGACAATCAGTTTTCCAGTTTCCAATTGATTTATATGTACTAACAGAGCACAAGTTGGCCAGTGCAGGAAATAAATACAGAAACAAACAAGAAATCCCAAATGAAATGTTGCTATTTTAAAACAGAAGATTGTGCAGTATAATCTTGGGATTTCAGAAAGATAGAATGTTGCCTTCATACATGGCAAAGAAAAACAATCTGGTGCTGCTGATGTCAACATTTTGCCATGATGGAAATACCGATAGAGAATTCTCAACAAAACAGAACCTGATATGGAAGCTTCCTATAGCAAAACCAAAGGTGGAGTAGATGTTGTTGATGAGGTATGCAGCAGCTACAATCTCACTTGTTTTACTTGATCCTGAAGATACCTTATTTTTGTGATTTTTTTCCTGTGCAGTATTTGCTGTTTAGCATATTAAAATTCTTAAGAGCTGGGAGTCATGGCACACTGTTGCAATCCCAGTACTTGAGAGCCTAAGGTAGGAGAATTGCTGAGTTCAAGGCCAGCCTGCACTACATAGTTCGAGACCAACATCTTCAATAACTTACATGGAGCACAAAAAGGGCCCCTAGTACCTCTAACCTCTGTTGTTCCTTAGAATTGGGGCACGTGAATTTAGCATACCAGACATCTTGAAGATCAGGAGCTGTAATATTTTCCTTATATCATTTGGAGGTCATAGATTGGTCCTGGATCAATCTCCTCACAGTAGCTGTCTATCTTCTTTCTTTTCCATCTTTTCCCACCAGAATGAACTGTCTTTTCTTATGCTAAACTTTGCCCTTTGTAAGTTCCTTACTAGTACTAGGTTTAGGGACAGAGGGAGCTGTGTTTCTCAACAGAGTAGTGGTGTGGTGTGACACGGCATGGCAAGTTGTCTACCCCTGTATGTAGCATTGCCATCCTCCTGCCTTAGCTTTCCACAGTCCTGGGACTGCAGCTCTCTGCACCACCATGCCTGGCTCTAAAGGTTCATATTCTTAAGGAGGGTCTAGTGTGGGGGAAGAACGGAGAGCGATGGGTCAGGCCAGAAGTGTGGGACAACTCGAAGTCACTGCCACAGGGATGATGAAGCAGCTGGGACAGCTGTAGGCAGGGGAGAAGAGGAGGGGAGCTCCCAGTTCTGGGGACATGGAGGAGGGTGATTCTGCTACATTGGAGCAGAAGGCTGGAGGGAAAAGGCTGGTCCCCAGCTGAGCAGAGAAGAAGAGTCACTGAGTACCCAGCCATGCAGGAAGGGACTATGGGGCAGCAGGGCGAGCCAGGGCTTCTATTCGACGAAGGTACAGGAAGAGATTCCAAGATGTCTCACAGGAAACTGCAAAATGCTGAGTCTAAACTCCAGGAGACAGTGGGAGTTAGAGGGGACCACAGCAAATGTGCCAGCACCCTTGTTCCTAAAATCAGAGGCCCAGGAGTGTCCAGGGGACACAAACGCACTGCCATCAGCCACACCCTACTGTTCCTGACCCAGGCCTGAGCTGGCAGAGTGCAGACCCAGCCTCGGGGCTGGAATCCAGCAGCTTCTACCTCCCCACTGGGCCACCCGGGTAGCTGGCTCCTTGTCTCTGAGGTCACTGTGTCCCCACAGCATGGCTGGGCACAGACCAGCTGGAAGGACGGCCAGATCTACTGACAGGGGTTAGAGTGTGGGTTCAAGGCTCCACCTGGTTCTAACCCATGCGTGGCCTCAGGTGGGACCTTGCTCACTTCTCTGTGCCTCAGTTTCCTCAGACGTACATGAGAGTAAAGAACCCCCCAGCTGCCATTTGTGATGGAGCGATGAGCTCTTCAGCATAAAAAATAGACTGTCCCCATTGTCCCCAGCCTCCAGGCAGCACAGAGAGGGATCTGCTTCTGTACAAGGCTGAGAGACTCACACCTAACGAGGCACCTGCCACTAGGCACATGCAGGGTAGGAGCCTGACTCACTTCCTGTACAGTCCTCCAATTTCTCTTCTTGTCACCTCAGTCTAACCAAGGGGTTAGGTCTGTGCGGGTCTGTGTTGTCTGCTGCCACAGAATAAAAGGCCCCCACAACTCACAGCTTGAGACAATAAGCATTTGCTATTGCATAGAGGCCGCACCGGGGGGTCCTGGCTCAGGCTCTCTTCTGGGCCCAGGGTCCAGCTGTTGCCAGGGCTATGGGTTCTGGCTGGGCTTGAAGCCCCATGGCCAAGGTCACTCAGGGCTTTTGGCAGGAGGTCTCGGTCCCTTCTCTTATGTATCTGAGCAGAGAGCTGTGTCAGCGCAATTTTCAAGGGAAAGGGAGGAAGGTAGAGCAAAAGACACAGTGTAAAAGAAACAGAGAAACAGGGACCACGGGGACCCAGCTGGAGCTGTCCTTGCAGCCCACTCATGGGAACGCTGCCCGCCCTTTGGCCGTGTTCCGTGTTCTATTCATTAGTCCCAGGCCACTGTGGCCAGCCTAATGCAAGCAGTTGCTGACTCAGCTCCCTCTCTTTGAGGGAGGAGCGCAGAGAATTTGTGACTGCCTCTGTAGAATGGCCGGATAGTGTCGCCTCAGATGCCACAGGAGGACGCCATGCTCAGGTGATGTGGAAGGACTGATGACAGGAGCACGTGTCGCTGAGCAGGCGGGGTGAGGGCTCCTCGGTGCACACAGGGGAGGAGCCCAGGCTCTGCGAGGTGAGAGCGACTACACGAACAGGGCCCGTGCGGTCCAGCTCCAGCCCCTCGCCGAGGTGGCCACAACCTGGGAAGCGCTTTAGAAACAGAAGCAGATGACTGCGGGCTGCAGCAGCCGCCTCCTCCCCGAACGCAGCGCCACCAAGGAGGAGGGTGCGACCGAGCAGCTTTCAACGCAGAGCCAAGACTCCTCCGCAGCCGGCTGAACGCTACCGCCGGGGTCTCCTAGGCACACTCAGAGGGGCCCTGCACACCGTGCCGCTAATCCGCAGCCTGGAACAGCCTGGACTTTCTCGAGATTCTTTGATACTTCACTGTCAGAATCTCATTTCTTCCCCCTAAGAACTGTTTCAAAACCTGTGAGCACCAAGAGGTTCGGCGAGGTGCCCGGCTTGGAAGCTGCCCTGCTGCGGTGCAAAGCTATGAGGCGCAGCGTGGGGCCCTCGCGAGCCGGTCTTCCCGGGATCTGTCCAGCACAGCCTCTCTGTCCTCTGCCTGCAGTCTTGCTGGGGTCCCCCACGTACACTCTGGAGACACTTGGGAACTTGGCCCAGGGTGGACACCGCCCTTGCTAGGGATTTCTTTCAGCCAGCCGCGCTGCACTGAGCAGTGCCCGACTGCAAAGGCAGTGATCTATGAATAGTAACGCAGCCGCCACGCCTGCCGCATTCAAGGCCCTGATGGCTCCACGGCAGCAAGGTGACCCAGTCTGCAGGAAGGAAGAGGAGCGCTCCCTAAGATGCACGGCTGCTATGCGCGGGCCCTGCAGGCTGGCGCTCCACCCACTCACACCTAAGGCGGGTGGCGCTTCCAGGCTTCGCCAGTCTCCTCTGCTGCCACCAGGTTCCCAGATTACTTCCGATGAGCTCCAGCACACACTGGCCCTCACCTCACCCAAGCCAGAGGGAGCCTTCCTGCTCACCCAGGCTTGCTCACCGGGGTGCATAGCAAGTCACAGCGACAGGCCACCTGCAGTCAGAGGGGCATGAGCAGAGGGGACAGAGTTCCCGCTCATCTGGGACCCCAGCCCACATAAAAATGGCAACCTTCCCTACACAGCCAGATCCAAAGCTTGAGAGGTGACACATCCTTGCCTGGTTCTCCATGAATTTTATGAGTGTCATAAATTGAACACACGAGCTTACCTATGGTATGGTTTCTCTCATGTGGGAAGCACAGACTACAAATAAATGGAAGAGCAAAGTGAAAGATCGCGGAAGCAGGGAGGTAGGGCTCTTGCAAGTGGAAAGGGGACAAAGGGATGGAGGGGCAGAAGGGGGAGAGAAAAATGTAAGGCTGTGCTATGCACAGGGATCCCATGGATGGAGCCAGTGCGCACTGCAAGCAAAGACTAATGAAAATCAAAATTAAAATGAACCAAGGCCAGATAGCTCAGCAGATTAAAATTCCTGCCTAGGCCGACGCAGAGATGGAGGTTTGATTCCTGGCATGCAGTGCTGGCCACACCCCCTGGGGCATCACTGAGATGGTGATTGAGACTGGGTGTGGTGGCACACACCTATAATCCCAGCACTCAGGAGGAGGATCACTATGTGTCTGATCTATGCAGTGAGACCCTATAGATCTTATACTAAATGCACATACACACACACACACACACATACACAAAAGGGCTAGGAGATAGCTCAGCAGTCTAAGCACCAGCCTGGCAAGCATGAGGACCCAGGTTCAATTTCTAGTAGTACAGCATGCTTTCCTGTCCCAGGTGTACTATGCTGGCCACCAAAACTGGGCATGGTGGCACACACCTGTAATCCCAGTGCTAGGAGACTGAGACAGGTGGATGATTGTGAGTCTGAGCTGTGTAGTGAGATTCTGTACCAAATAAATAAATAAATAAATAAATGATTTTTTTGAATTAAGAAAAAGAACCAAAAGAGAGAGAGAAATATTAAACCTCCTGGAAGAGAAAGTGGGAGAAAACATTGAAGACATCAGGATAGGCAAAAAGCTCATGGACAAAAATCAAAATGCACATTTAACCCTTGAAAGCATTAATAAATGGGACCGCCTTCAGCTAAGAAGCTTTTGCACGTCTAAAGAAATTACCAACAGAGTGAAAAGACAACCCACCAATTTCAAAAAGATTTTAACTAATAAGTATTCAGACAAAGGTCTTCTATCTAGAATTTACAAAGAATTAAAAACCATTGGGGTCCCAAAATTCAAAGACCCAATCTGGAAATAGGCATCCAATATGAACAAGAACTTATCAGAGAAAGAAATTCAGCAAGCCTATAAATACATGAAGAAATGCTCCACATCACTAGCCATTTGTGAAATGCAAATTAAAACAACACTTAGATACCATCTTACCCCAGAAAGAATGGCTTTCATAAAAAAATCAACCAACAACAAGTGTTGGAGAGGCTGTGGGGAAAACAGAACCCTTCTCCACTGCTGGTGGGAATGCAGACTGGTGCAACCATTATGGAAGGCGGTGTGGAGGCTCCTTAAAAAACTAGAACTGCAAATCCCACTCAATCCAGCTATCCCCCTACTAGGAATTTTCCCAGAAGAACTGAAAATATCATACCATAGCAATGTCTGTGCATCTATGTTTATAACAGCCCAATTTGTAATAGCCAAATCTTGGAAACAACCAAAATGCCCATCATTTGAAGAATGGTTGAAAAAGATGTGGTATTTTTATATAACGGAATATTACTCAGCTATAAAGAATGATAAACTAGATGACTTCATATATAAATGGATGTACACTGAACATATATTCATTAGTGAAATAAACCAGACCTACATGTGTAAATATCATATAGTCTTCCTAGTGTAAGAAAGTTAAAGAAGAAACAAAAATGGAAAGTCATGACACAGCTGAATGGAAATCAAAGACTTATGGATTAAACAATGAAGTGACTGGAAGCAGAAAAGAGAGGAAACATAGCAGGAGCAAAACCATACACGTATGTACACAGGATGAATTCGATACTGGTCCTAGGAATGTTCGAAAGGTTTTTCACATTGATGACAGCAGCATGCAACCCTGGAACTATGCTTGGAATGCATGTTGTTCTGGTCTTTTAGATGTGTACTGCTTCCAGTGTAAACTCAGTTGCTGCTATGCTCTCTTTCAAGTAAATGGCTGGTTAACAAAAAAGGGTATTAAGTGAGAGTAAGAGACTAGGCAAAATGCCACACGCTTGACAGGCTACAATTTTGTACGTTCTTGGATTTCTAAATGTCTGTGTAAAAATGTGTAAATGCTTTTAGCAAATTCTAAAGAGATTTATTAGAATATCAATGATTGACAGAAAATATCAATTGCAAGATAAGTCTAAGATGTTTGATACTCAGAAGGACAGTGATGTTAAGCTCAATTATCTATGTTATAGAGTAATAGTATCATGAAGCTTCTCTGCTGAAGGGTTGAGAATGGAAGTTAACAGATGAAAAAATTGGAGAAAAAGAAGGGCTATAAGGTTAGCCAACATTTTGGCCCTAGCCCTTCAAGGTCAGTGAGAACTCAGGACATGAAAGAACCTGTGCTGTAATATCCTATAACTCAGTGGTTTCCCAAATTTTCTGTTTAAGGAGATTAACGAACCACAGAGGAAAGGGATAAACGAAGTATAGTGTGCCTAAGGAGAGTCATCAAGAGAGAGGACATTCTGTCAGGCTTTCACAGAGAGCAAATTGGTCAAGCAATTTGCCGTGACTCGCCCTGATGGCTGACACTGGCAACAGTTCTACAAAGCACTGCACATGGTTCCAAAGTTAATCCTGAGGGGATTTGTCCCTGGAAGATACAAAAGATGAATGTTCTGTTATACAGGTCTGGCCTTAACTTGCCCTTGATCACCCAGCAGAAAAGCTTAATTACGAGACATAGACCACAGTGCTAGGTTAGTATGATGAGCTGAAAGAGGCTTATACCAACAGCCTCCAACATTACCAGTTTCACCAGTAACCCACTGTAATTATGAAATGTTGGACTCTGTATACAACCACTTCTTCTTTGTACAAAGGAAATTCCTTTTTTTTTCTTTTTCCTTCCCTACTAATATGAATTAGAAAATTTATCACATCTACACCCTGTGCTCTGTTTAACTACTATGAGGACAATAATATTCAATGTATCAATTATTATGAATGCACCACTAACATGTTTTGAAACTATCATATTGCTATTTCTTATTAAAAATAAAAAAATTATAATACAAAGAAAGGAGAAAGAGTATGGGATGGTGGCAGTGAGTCCTGGTCCTTGCCGTGGACTGGCTTGAAGTAAGCACCACTCGCTCCACCACCAAACAGCTGTGGCTCTTGGCAGATGCATGATTGGACTTTGGAATATTTTCCTCCCAATCTACCTCCTCCCTGGAGGCTGACCTAGACCAGAACCTGGTGACAATGCTCCAAAGGAGAGCCTGACTGGAGATCTGTTTCAACATAAACAGGCACAGGAGCTGAGCAAACACGCAGCACAGCTATCCTGACCTGTCCCCTCCAGAATACAGGCGGGTGGCACTAGATGTACGAGGACCACCTGACGCCCTGTCCCCAGGGTGAGACCAGGCAGGTGAGGGCTAAGGGGGCAGAGGCTTTCACGGGCCCGCAGGAGGGCAAGTCTTCAAGGGGCCGTGGCCAGAGGGCTCTCCTTCTGCTCGTAGCTCTCGGTGCAATGTGCCAGGTTGCTGGTTGCTGGGTCTGAGGTATGAGGCCAGGGGCCAGGCTCTGTATCTGTCTCCTAGAGACGTAGACCCCACAGCGCTTGTGCCTGGCCACACAACTCTCTCCCAGGGACAAGCCCTGAGGCACAGAGCCATCCAGGCCCTTTGGCACCTGCCTCCCTGGATGCTCTCCCTAGCTCTGGGCACCTGATCATCATGTATCCCAGGCTTCTATTTATTTTAGCAGCCTATGTATGAGTTACAATGTTCATGTTCAGGATTGGCTCAACTGTGCTGTCGCAATGGACTCAGCAGCTGGACTTGTGCAAAACGTCCTGTCTAAGCCGATTTTGGCAAGGTGCATAGAGCCCTCCCCTGGGGAAAGTGCAGGTACGCGGTGTTCTGCATCATGCAGGAAACATTTCAAGTGGGAAAGGCTTCCTGCAGTCTCATGGAGGCCAGTGGATGAGAGAGGTAGGACAAGAGCAGCAGATTCCCTTCCACCTCCAGATCTCGGCAGGCAGCACACAGGGGACGGCGCATCCGGGCCAATGTTAGGAAAAGTGATTTCCACTTCTCTGGACTCTGTGCATAGTGAGAATGCAGAAAGAAAGGTTCAGGGTCAGACAGACATCTTGTGAAACATCTCTCTGGCACCACTGGGGTCCTGCGAGAATGGCATTAAGTTCTGAGCATGGTGCCCTCGATGCTCTGACTACCTGCTATTAGACCCCACTTCTTAATGTTCTTGTACCTCAGGACCTCACCCTGGGGTCCAAACTCCCAGCACCTGAGTATCTGGGACTAAGGAAAGGGGGTGCATTCGGGCCACATCCAAGCCACAGCTTAAGTCTCAAGGCTAAGAATGATTTATAAGTTTAGAAGAGATTGCTAAGGAGAAGACAGACGAGGAAGAGGAAAAGCAGGGAGGAAGAGAGGAAGGAGGAAGAGGTGGTGATGGAGGAGGAAGGGAGGGAGGGAGAGGCACAATGGAGGAGGGGTAGAAGGAGGGAGAAGCCACCTGTGGCCCAAGGGGCACATCCCAATGTCACAGAGTCCTGGAGCAGCGCCCCCCGCCCCATTATCACACTGCAGACGGGGCACTTGGGAAGCAAGCTCATTCTGTGTGTTCTTCACTGTCCAGGGTCCTGGATAATGCCTGGCACAGAAATCCACTCTCTAAAGCTGGCACAGGGATCCACTCTCCAAGCCTGGCACAGGGATCCACTCTCCAAGCCTGGCACAGGGATCCATTCTCCAAGCGTGGCACAGGGATCCACTCTCCAAGCGTGGCACAGGGATCCACTCTCCAAGCCTGGCACAGGGATCCACTCTCCAAGCCTGGCACAGGGATCCACTCACCAAGCCTGGCACAGGGATCCACTCTCTAAACCTGGCATAGGGATCCACTCTCCAAGCCTGGTACATGGATCCACTCTCCAAGCCTGGCACAGGGATCCACTCTCCAAGGTTGGCACAGGGATCCACTCTCTAAGCATCTGTAGACTAAAGGAAGGAGTTGGTGAATGGCTTATGGGAAAGCACCTGGCAACCTACATTATCATTATTATTTTTTTAAATTTTATTTATTTATTTATTTGTTTGCTTGTTGTGTTTGTTTGTTTCTTTATTTATTCATTTTGTGGCTGGCTCAGCCTGCCCTGGTGGTGGCGCTGGCGCAGCATGTGGTGCCGGGGATCGAACTGCAGTCCCCGCAGTCGCCTGAGCCCTCCTAAGCAGGCACTTTAGACCACTGAACCATCTCGCTGGCCCAACCTACATTATTTTGAAGTCAACTGTACCTCATTCTGGAGAGGAAGCAAACACTGCTCTTGGAGGAGGTCCTGGATGTGTCCTGGGATGGCCCAGCTGAGGACCATTGTATGCAGATGTGAAGCAAATGTCCACCCAGGAGCCAGAAGCAAAGAGGGAATCCGACAGTAGGGCATAGACAGGGGCCGGCCAGGCTCACCCCACGCCAGGGGCCTCTTCTCCTCAAGGAGCACCCAGATGTCTGGTGATGGTGTTAGGACACAGGGTATGAACAGAGGGCTCTGGTGGACCCCAAGAATTCCTGCCCATCACCAGCTCTGCAGCTGTAGGGACACGCTCTGAGCGTGGCCTGTCTGTCACAGCTTGGGGCACCCTCTCTCAAGCCTGTGGAAGTCTCTGCAGGTACCAGCCTGCCCCTAATTTCCTCTATGCTTTGTTTTGTGAAGTTGAGAAATCTCGGACTCCCTGGACTCCAGTGAGAGAATATTCTTGCAGAATTGCCGAATAGGAGGTGTACAGGCTCCAAAGCCCCACAGCCGAGCAGCTATAGGGACCTGAGCAGAGGTGAACAGAGGGCAAAGGAGCAGTGGGTTCCAGGAGGTGCTGCCTGGGGTTTGTCCTGCACTGCATGGGACCTTGGAGACCTACTCTATGCCATTCTATGGATGTGGTTGCAGAATCAAAGGAGGACCGGAGTCAGCGCTTGGGGCAAAGTAGACTGCTGGAGACCTTCAGGGTCCAGAGTGGAGGCCGGGAAATCAGTCTGCAGCTCGGGGTGGCAAGCAGCTCCCAGCACCTGTTAGCCCCCAGAAAATGTCCCTAGGGGGGACACTTCGCCTTGGGATGCGGTCTCAGTCAGTACAATTTAAAAGAAAATTGTTCTCCACAGCCAGAGACCTTGAGGAGCCCTGTAAAGGGCACTGTCGTCCCAGTATGGAAGCTCTTCTTCATGGCAACAAAACCCCTCACTTTCAGCAGGGACAGGTTGGCTCAGAGTGCGGATGCCAGGCAGGGCCTCCTTTATAGCCTGGTGTGGCCATGTGACCAGGCTCTCACCCGCATAATGGAAATGACTAATGGAGAACAACACACAGGTCATTCCCTTTAACAGAGTGTCTGTCCTGGTTGCCCTTCCTGCTAGCTTGAAGGTAGTCATGGCAACAGCCCTCTTGGACCAGGCAAATGGCAGCCATACATGGTGGAGCAACAAGAGAGGAAGTTGGGCTCCTGACGGCGTGGAGGCACCCTCAGCCCACCTGAGACAGAAGTTAGCCTCAGACCTGTGCTGGCCATTCATTCTTCTGGACTCTTGTAATTTAAAAATGACCAGCCTGTAACTCTAGCACGCTGGGAGGCTGAGGCAGGGAGATCACAAGTTTGAGTCCCACCTAGACAACACAGTGACCTGGCAAGACACTGCCTCAAATTTTAAAATATATTGGGCTGGCGAGATAGCTCAGCAATCTAAAACACCTGCTTAGGCAAGCTTAGGAAAACTCAGGGACCACAGTTAGATCCCCAGCACCCACATGCTGCACCAGCCCCACCCCTAGGGCAGGCTGAGCTAGCCATATCATAAAGTTTTAAAAAACATATTTTAAAATATAAAAATAGGTTAGGGATGTAAATTAGAGCAAAAGCTCTGGGTTTGATCCTCACAGAAAGAAAGAAAGAAAGAAAGAAAGAAAGAAAGAAAGAAAGAAAGAAAGAAAGAAAGAAAGAAAGAAGGAAGGAAGGAAGGAAGGAAGGAGGGAAGGAAGGAAGAAAGAAAGAAAGAAAGAAAGAAAGAAAGAAAGAAAGAAAGAAAGAAAGAAAGAAAGATGGTAGTCAAGGCTGAGTAGGTCCGTGGCAGAGTGTGTGAAAATATCTGGCATCTGAAAGGACATAAATTATCCTTTAGGAATCGACAGAAGCAAGCTCCTGTAGATCCGAGCAGTGCAGCTGACAAGTATTTATTCAAAACCTGTGAGGCAGTGATTAAAGAGACACCTCGTGGAGCTCGCGGTTGCAGCACCATTGTGCAGTGCACAACAGATTAGGTGGAGCTGAAAACTGCCTGGTGCCTGGTGTCAGGTGACACTGAGGCCACCACAGCACAGCACAGCACAGCGCACCCCACAGGCCGCCTGGCCCACTGAAGTACAGCAAAATCATGTACAGCGCAAGACCCCTTTTTTAGCCTATAGTACTCAAGACTGAAGCCAGGGCCTCCCTCAGAGCCACGTCCCAGCCATTAATTTTATTGTTTTATTTTGTTTGTTTTGGACACACGGCCTTACTAAGTTGGCCAGGTTGAGCTCAAACTTTGGACGCTCCTGCCTCAGCCTCCTGGAGTGCTGCTTATTACAAAGTGTCCTGTAGACAGCAAGTGGCGTTAGGCGACTGGTAGCCTCACACATCTCCTTACCACATATTTCGAAACCATGCAAAGCCCGCGCCAAGTGGCTGGCCCAGACCAGCGGGGTTTGTGACTGGACATCCTGTGATTCCTGCGCAGCAGAACTCCTAATGGCACAGACTATAGGAGACAACAACTCACTTCATCTCTGAGCCACCTACCAGGAACAGGTCCAGTTCTGCATCTTAGACTTGGGAGGAAGGAGGGCTGGGGTCCCCAGGGTTTGCCTGCAGGAAGCTGAGAGGCAGCCTCAGGATGCATGCCAGGCCTTCTCCATGCCAAAGCTTGAGACTCAGCTGGAGGCCAGCAGCTTCCACACCAGGCAGAAGCCCCAGGGTGCCAAGGTTTCTCAGGACCCACTGTGAATGAGGGCTGTCACGGTGAACTATCCAGGGGAAGCTTTTGCTTGTGAGCCCCAGATAGGCCCAAGATTTTGTAAGATCTGGAGGACCTGCCGGCCAGGGAGAGGCCAGCCAGCTCCCAGGCAAGTTTCCACAGGACAGCACAAGGCCCACGGCGGGGGTGCGCCAGGCGAGCTTCTTCCGCCAGTGTCACCCGAGGGGAGAGGCAGGGTCCTGAGCCACCTCACCCAAGGGACCCAAGGTGCAAATAGAGCTCTAGAAAAGCAGAGCCTTGTACTTTTAAAGGTATGTCTGAGTTTACATGGCGATTGGTTCTGTGCACACACAAACACTGAAGCATACAAAGGGACCGAGAAGTATTCCAAGATGCTACCCAGGGCCCTCTCTGCATGATGAATTTTCTGGGGAATGTTTTCAAAGGTTTTCTTTAATTTTCTGAGTCTTTTCATGCCCAGAAGCATCTCAGACATAGAAAACAAACAAGGAGACAAAGTAGTTTTGTTACTGAGGTTAGGGGTGTTTCCCATCACTAATTAGATGCTTCTGGAAGACAGAGTAAGTCCCAATTCCCAGAAACAGTTGTGGACACTTCCAGGATAAGGATAGAAGGCCGTTGTCCTGGTCAGTTCTCCCTGAACAGGGGGAGGAGTCTGCAGGGATAAATAGGCAGGCAGCAGCCCTGGAGAGCTCAGAGCTCTGGGGAGGAAACGCAGGAACCAAGCTCTCTCTGCATACAGCTCGCTGGTCCAGGCAGGGCAGGTAACCCCGGGGAGCAGGGAGACAGGGCGGCTGGCGGAGGCGGCCAGGAGCTGGGGCTCTGTGTACCAGCTCAGGAGCCTGGGATGGCGCTAAGGGGTCTCTGTCTTTGGATCTACACAGGATGCAGGTCTCACAGGGGACACTTGTAGATTCTGAACGGAGCCAGTTGTGTGTGTAACCCTTGGGGAGGAGGAGCCGTGGCTTTGCTGGGTCTGGGCACCACTATCAGAATGGCTGCTGGTGGGATTCCCGGCCAGCTTGGAGACTCCACTTCCCTGACAAGGCTGCTGGCCCAGCAGAGAGATGGCCATGTGTTTGTCCTGACCTCCTTCCTGCCCTTTCTGTCTAGAAATAATGTTTGGGAAAATACCGTTCATGCTTTTGCAGAGGAATGTTACATCAGCCTGAGAGTAAACAAGCAGCGGAGGCCTCCAAGCTCCGCTGTCCTTGGCTTCTGGGAAGGCCCTCTTTCGCCCTGGGGATGGGGGGCTCAGCACCACTGCCTGCCCTGCCACCCTGCCCCGCTCCCTGCCTCTCCCCTGTGCTCAGGGCCCCTCTGGCCTCCTCCTCCCCCAGTGGTCCACTACCGTCCCATCTGCAGGACAGAGGGGGCAGAAGCTGGAGGTAGATAACCCTGATAACCCTGCATGCTGCAGTCACTGGGTTTTGGACTCTACCTTCTGGCCCTTTGTCCTGTAGCCCCAGGGAGTGTGGAGGAGTCACCCTCTCAAGCCCCAGGACCTAGCCAGGCACTTTTGCACTGTGTCACTGGAGTCACCGCCTTGTTCAGAGATTGGAAGCGGAGGCTCGGGGAGGTGGGAACGCCCATCCAGGTCCCGGAGAGTCTGATGCCCAATATGCTTGGCTTTCACCACACCAGGAGCCCACGGGGTGCCCTCCAGGCCTCTGCTGTTTGTACCCCAAGCTTTTCAGGGGTACATATTCAGTTGATCCCTGTGGCATCAGTGCCTGGTATGTCCTCCAGAGACTGAGTGGTGCGCTGCTCTCTGGTCCAGGAAACCTGACCCAGCATGTGCCTTGGGCACACGTGGAGGTCACGGAGGAAGGGGAGCCCTGCTTCGTAATTCCTCTGCTTGGGGGTCTGTCCAGAGAGCAGGAGGAAGGCGCTCTGACTGGACACAGCACGTGCCCATGCCCAGCTCCTCTGCTTGCTTGCTGTGTGGCTTTGGGAAAGCCTCTTCACCTCTCTGTGTCCACTTTCTCCACTGGGACAAACCACAGCCATCACAGTCCTTGCTGGCAAGGGCGAAGGAAAGCTCAGGGTGTAGCAGCGCACACTCGGCATCAGGCAGAGCGCATGCCTCACGGCGTCGCAGAGCTGCCAAGGGGCACAGCAGGAGGCATGTCTGGCCCTCTGCATTTTGACGATCTTTCTTTTCAGAATGGAGACAAAGTCACTCCTCCTGACTCTGGGGCTCTTGGTGGCTGGGTTCTTCCCTACTGTCTTCTGCCACGCATCAGACCAGGGGACTCTGACATCAGAGGACGTGGACAATGGGACGCATGTGGACCACCTCAAACTGGCTTCCAGCAACACCGACTTTGCCTTCAGCCTCTACAAGCAGCTGGCTTCGAAAACCCCAAACAAGAACATCATCTTCTCCCCTATGAGCATCTCCACCACGCTGGCCTTGGCGTCCCTGGGGGCCCGCAACACCACGCTGACGGAGATCCTCCATGGCCTCAAGTTCAACCTCACAGAGACCTCCGAGGCCGAAATTCACCAAGGTTTCCAGCACTTTCTGCACACCCTGCAGCGGCCCGATGACCATCTGCAGCTCAGCATGGGCAACGCCCTCTTCATCGATGAGCAGCTACAGCTGCTGGCCAACTTCACAGAGGATGCCCGCACTCTGTATGCAGCCGAGACCTTCACTGCCAAATTCCAGGACCCCAGAGCTGCGGAGCAGCTCATCAATGACTTCGTGAAGAAGGAGACCCAGGGGAAGATCCCAGCGCTGGTCCAGGGCCTGGACCAGAGCACCATGCTGGTCCTGGTGAATTACGTCCTCTTTAAAGGTGATGGAGCAGGCTAGGCATGGGGTCAGAAGGAAGCGGTCTCTGCTCTGAGCATTCAGAGCTGCTTCGGTTGTGGCACTGTGAACTGGGTTCTGGGGGTGCCCGCCATGTGAGGGCATGGTGCCCATGGGGGTTGTCTTCTCCCATATGGTTTGCCCATTGTAGTCAGGGCCCTGGGACACAACTCCAGTGCACCCACGCTGCGTCCATCTCAGAGCAGTGCTTTCCGCTCTCCTGGAAACTTGAGCACACGCAAGGCACAGCTTTTCCTTCCAGCTCCTCAGGTGGGCGGGAGCTACGGCCTCATCTTTGCCAAGGTGCCATGAGAGGCGGGCAAGGACACCCCCACATGCTGCGTCTAATCCCTGGTGCTGGAGTATCACAGAGATTTATCTTTGCAAAATTATGAGCCTTGCTGCCTCCAGAGCTAGGCCTCCAGTGTGGAGGGAAGGCAGACACAGGGGTGCTGTACGTGGGAGGGCTCAGATGTGACCACCTGAGCCCATGTGCAGGATACCCATGCCCACAGCATCTCTTGCAAGCCCAGAGATGGGACTGGCACCCTCCCTCCCAGGCTGCTGTGTTTGGGCTGGAGTTGGACCCTGCAGGTCGGGCCTGGGATCGCTGGGGCAGAAGGAGGGCAGGTTCTTAGGTCCTAGGCAAGAATGCAAGGCAGCCCTCTGATGAGAACAGAGGATAGGGCCTGGCCTAAGCCCAGAGGGTGTGGCCTGGGGGAGGGCAGGACCAGAGCCAGGGAGGGCTGAGGATGAGACTGAGTGGGAGAGACCCTTGCTGCTGGCTGTGAGACACAGCTCCATGCTGCCAGGTGGAGACAGGGTGAAGGCTCCTGGGCCCTGAGTTCCAGAAACTCGCAGCTCCCATCCCTCTGATGGGGGTGGGGTGGGGACCACAGGCTCCTGGAGAGCATGGGTGTGAGGCAAACATGGCCCACATGGGAGCTGAGGCCCTGTGGCCAGTGCCTCTTAGATTGCAGCTTTGGGCACCTGCAACCCTGCCCCTAAGGCCCCGCAAGTGCCCGGGCCTGATCCAAGCCCACTCTCACCCTGGGCTCAGCCTTCCTTCAGGGCCATGCTCACCCCACCTATGATGCTCCAGGGCTCTGTCCCCTGCACGTGCACCACCAGGCAGGGGCAGGCCCAGATCTTTCTTTCCACTCACACAAGCCCTCTCAGGGGAGCAGAGGAGTTGGGGGTGCAGAGGTGGCCCTAGGTCTACATCCCTGAAGCTTGCTTAGCAAGGTTCCTCTTTAGGGCTCAGGGGTTCCCCATTTCTCCCCATCCCAGTGATCAGATCTTCACTGCTTGGTCCATTGTGATCTGCAGCTGCAGCCTGCAGCCGCTCCTTCCTCCTGGCAGCTTTCCCCTCCCAAAGTTTTTTCTAAATCCCAGCCAGGGCCCTGGGCAATTGTGGGCGATGCCCGCTGTCACTGCCCCAGGAAGCTGAGGAGCAGGTCGCAGCAAGCAGGGCCCCTGGTGCTCATGGGGCTCTCCCACTGCTTGCTCCCACTAGGCAAGTGGAAGACACCCTTTGATCCCCAAGACACCATCACGTCAAGGTTCTACACGGCCAAGAGACGGTGGGTGCAGGTCTCCATGATGAGCATAGAGGAGGTGCGCATGCCCTACTTCCGGGACGAGCAGCTGTTCTGCACCGTGGTGGAGCTGAAGTACATGGGCAATGCCAGCGCGCTCTTCATCCTCCCCGACAAGGACGCGATGCCCTCGGTGGAGGCTGCGCTGTGTCCGGAGTCAATGAGGCGATGGAGAGATGGCCTGAGGACCAGGTGCAGATTCCCTCCCAGCCCGAGCCTATGCCCTGCACCTCCGCTTCAGGGAGTCCAGGACACAGCCATGGGACATCCAGAGCAGGAACAGGGGAGGTGGGGGTTGCTCTGCTCTTGGCCCCCAGTGGGGCTTTGGTCTTAATGTCATGTTTAATAAGATGATCCATCGGGGGGGACAGGGGCCAAAGGGTCCTCTCAGCCTAGCGTGCTCTAGGTCATGAGGTGACTTCAACATGGCCTCAGCACCCGCATGGCTCCTCCTGCCTCAGCTTCTTGGAGGCAGAGGGAGACAGAAAGGAATGTGAGTGGCAGAGGGTGGGTGAGCGGGCCACAGGGACCAGCTGTGCACTGGCACGCCATGGGCTCATGCAGGCATCACACAGCGTTCACTCTGTGCTTGGTGGCTTAGCACCAGGACAGCAATGGGAAGGCATTAGGAGTACAAATGAAAGGAGGGGAGAAATCCATGCAGGGGCTCCTCCGCATCCCGCATGTCCCTTTTGTGCCTCCAGCACCAGCTGACCCCCGTTCTCCAGAGTTCTGGCCTCTCATCTCTGGGTTCTCCCAGCTCCCCCTGCCCTCTCTTCTCCCAGATCCTCTGAGAATGGGCCCGGACACCATCCCCTCCAGGGAGTCTTCCTGGTGTCCACCATGCGGGCTGATGGGTTCCCACTCAGTCTTTCCCACATTGCAGGTCCCTCAGCCCTGAAGGCACCTCCCACTCAGCTCTGGGAAGGGCCAGCCAGGCTTGGACAGGGCTGCGATTCCAGCCCGCTATATTGCCTGGCAGATGCCCTTGGCAATGAATGAATGAAGAAGAGTGAACACACCTAGAATTCCAGCACCTTTCAGAACAGCTTGGGCCACTTAGGAGACTTTTTCTCAAAAATAATTTGAAAAGAGCTGGGGAAGCAGCTCAGTGGTAGAGTGCTTGCCTAGCACGGGAGCCTGAGTTCAAACCCCAGCATCACAGTTAAAAAGAAGAATAAACATGGGACAAAGAAGTGGGGAGCACAGGACACTTCCCCCCAGAGAAGCATGGGCATGGGGCACCCAGGCTGGCAGCGGGCACTGAGGCAGGCGATGTCCACATGCTTCTTTTGCCCTAGGCTGATAAACGAGCTCTACCTGCCCAAGTTCTCCATCTCAAGTGAATATTCACTGGAGCATGTCCTCCCCAAGCTAGGCATTAGGAAAGTCTTCTCCAGGGAGGCCGACCTGTCAGGGATCACTGGGACCCGGAACCTGAAGGTCTCCCAGGTAAGTGTCTCCACACCTGAACTTGAAGGGTGAGGGCTGGGCGAGACCCATGCTTCTCAGTGCCCTGTGGCCCACCTGGGGCCCCCCCAGACTCACCCACTCCTTCTTCTATGATGCCAGCTGGTCCTTGCCCCCTACAATGCAGTGCGCTTTGGAGCCCATGGCAAGGAATCGCCGGGCTTGGCATCAGAGAGCCTCCACCCTGCTAGGTGTCGGGAGAAACAGTGAATCTTCTGCTCCTGGCTTCACCCCCTGCAAAGTGGGGGCCTTTCTTGCTTGCCTGGTGGGATACGTGACAGTCATAGGGCAATGGTGCCCTACCTATGGAGCTATGATGACAAATGTGCAAAGAGTGTGGAGAAGGGGGCTTGGGGCTCTCGGGCTGCCTTCCAGAGGCACAGCTGTGGGAACAAAGGTATGGTCCCAGCCCTCGGCATCCTCCTCCGAACGATGCCACACCCCTGCTGGGTCTTCACCATCTTCCAAGAGCTTGGGAATAAGAGCACATGTGTTGAAGGGGCCCCACGTGGCCAGGACCAGAAGCTTGTGTGCCGTGCCCAGGAATCGCCATGGGGCACTAACCCCATGGAGGTTGAGTGCCAGCCTAGCTTGGGGCCTTAGCCCTCAGTGAGACACCTGCTTCAACATAAATGCAAGGAGCTAGGGGTGTGGCTCAGTGTGAAGACCCTGACACTTGTCAGTACACCCGTCCCCTGGGGGTGGCTGGAAGCTGCTTGGCAGGGTGGGGCTGACACCCTGCACTGCCTTGGCCCCTCCTCCCGGCCCTGGGGCCAAGCAGGCCAGGCACTCAGAGAACCCCGACCAGGCGTCTTTGCCTCTGTGACTCTGGCCTCACTGTGGGTACCCGTGCGAGGGCCGGAGCAGAACAAGTGGACGGGCTGCTGGGAGGACACGCGGGCGCAGAGGAGCACAGGGCTGCGGGTTGCCCACGCCTCTCCCAGGGTCATGCTGTGCTGTCCCCATAGGTCATCCACAAGGCTGTGCTGGATGTGGCCGAGAAGGGCACAGAAGCAGCTGCTGCCACAGGAATCAAAATAGTCCCGCTGTCTGCAAAATACAGTCCACTGATTGTGAACTTCAACAGGCCTTTCCTGATGGCCGTCTTCCAAAAGGAGATCCAGAGCATTCTCTTTCTGGGCAAAGTGGCCAGCCCCAAGCAGGCCGAGAGATCCCGCTGAGTGGAGCCTCTCACCAGGAGCCAGGGCGAGGTCCCCACAGCTGGGCCTCCGTGTGCCAGTCTGGCCCTGTCTTCACATCCTCAGGAGGGCAACAGCGACGCCTGTGCAGAGCTGCTTGTGCAGGGAGCCGTGGGCTGCTCCGCCTGAGGCCTCCTGGCAGCAATAGCCCACCGTCCTGAAGCCTCCACTGTGCCTCCCCTGAGTCCCTTCCTCCGTGGCATCTGCCCCAGGCCCCTGAGCAGCAGCCCTAACCTCCCAGGGCCCTGGAAGCTTGGGCCTCAGGCCCAGGACCTGGTTGGGGGTGGGGGGGTGGGAAGGCGGGGCTGCTCGAGCCCTGTCCAGGACCACCTTCAATCTTTCCCTCATTCACTTGCCTGGGAACAGCTCTGCCAGCCCACTGCTGCCTCTTAGAGGGAGGTGTAGGTAAGGGTGATATAGGACAGATAGGACACCCAGGTGGTGGGTGGCTGTGTATTTACCACCATGAGCGCATCACACGCTGTTTACTTGAGGAAGCAGGCGAGCCCTTGTAAAGCCAGTCCTAGATCACAACAAGCAGTGGAATAGTTCTTTCAGAAGCCAACTCAGCCCTCCTTGCAGATGAGGATAGAGGTCCCCAACCCGGAGAATTTCAGCCAGTGCCCCACCGTCACTTGGCGGCTGCTCCTCCCATTTGCAACTTCCTAAATAAACTTTCACCTCCTACCTTCAGGTCTGACTTTCTTTTCACCCCCTTTCTTCCTCAGAGTGAAGGTGAGGAAACCAGACACGGGGGTGGGGGGGGACAGGAAGTTGTTGAAGGCCCTGGCCCTTCAAAGACCACCTCCCTGACACAAGAGTCCCCTCCCTTCTGCAGCTGAGTGCGACCTGTTGGTGTGATTTCGGGTTCTGTTCTAGAACCTCCAAACAGGCACAGTGACTAGTTTCTGGGTTCCAGAGTGAGCTCCCTAATCTCCCCAGTTTGAAGGCCTTCCTTGCCTGACTAATGCCCCTGCAGCAACAGAATGCAGGGCTCAAGTTCAGGGCCGCTCTGGCAGCAAGCAGTGGTCCTTCCCTTTGCTGTGGCTGGCAAGTGCATGGTCTGTAGGAAGGACAGGGACAACGGCCACTGTCGCCCAGCCACAGGGCATTGAGACTGTTGGCGCCAGTTGATCTGCAGAGACGGCACCTGAGATACACCTTCTAGTCTCTGTGATGACCGATGACCTAGACCAGTGGTGGCAAACCTACGGCAAGCATGCCACGGTGAGCTGTTTGTTATCACTGAATGTCCTAGAGGTTTGCCATCACTGGCCTAGATGCTGCTCTTAGTTCTTTGTGATAGTTGAGAAAGCTGAGGCACCGAGAGGCCACATAGGCCTCCCCAAGGTCACATAGCTCATTATCGTCAGCAGGATGTCACCCCAACCTGCTCCATGCCAGAGGATCACTTTAACCACAAGGACTACTGCCCCAGAAGATGTCCCCAGCAGTGGGCCCTCAAGACTTGCAATTGGGTGGCCAAACTTTGGACAAAACAGGAGCGTGGAAGCTCTGAGCAGGCATTAGCCTCAGTCCCAGAGTCAGGAAGGCTTCCCGGAGGAAGCGACATAAGAACTGAGATCAGAGGAGAACCTGATGGTGCGTGGGTGATCAGAAAGCAGAGTTACAGGCAGAGAAAGAGCAAAGGGAGAGAAGAAAAGTGTCTTGATGTGGGCTGGACAGAACCACGGTGGGGACTCGGTAGCTGGCAAGGGCACTCGTGGTTGAAACATGGAGCGGAGTGCATACTGCAAAGGTTTCCCGAGGAAGGAGGGATGCAATAGGGCGTGCACAGGTAGACCTTTCCTTCTGGAAATTTAACATCGAGAAAACTGAGGGGCAGGAGGAGCTGGAGGAGGTACAAAGGGAGAAGCTCTTGTCTCATGGGAGTAGCCTTTGTTTCACAGGGTTGGTTGTAAGTTGGCGAGAGAGACTCACCCATGCTTTAAAGGAATGGCTTGCCATGAGAACCACAGAGAGACTAGAAATCCAAGAGGCCTCTGCACCCTGAAATTTCTACAGGTGGCAAGTATCTATCCCACAAGGCGGGCTGTACAACATGGACCACATGTTAAAGACCATGAAGCAGAATTTAGGAGGCAAAGAGGGCAGCCCCAGAGCCTCAGAGGATTGTCACTAGCCTTCAGACTGGGTGACAGGTAACGGGGTGAGTGTCAGGACTTGCAGGGCCAGGGGGCTGTGGGGACACCTTGCTCTCCTTGGACAGGTGAGTGGATAGCTGCTCCTCTTCATTGTACGCTGGCCGTGCAGGAGCACACAGTGGCCCTCGATCTCCCTCAGACAGAGAGAAAAGGTATCCAGGAAATGATACCTAAAGGCCACAGAATGCACCCTAGGTCTGATGCAGAGAGTGAGATTTGGGGTGCTGGGCTGCTGCCCCAGGCAGATGAGACTTGAGGTTTGGAAGAAAAAGCACAAGCATTTGTGTGAGGAATCGATATGAACTATTGCCACCGGGAAGCCGCCAGGAGAGGCCGGGTTTTTCTTCATCTCTCGTCCCACCCAGCCCTTGTACAGCGTGGCCTTTTCACTCCTCTGTCCAGAGGCAGGCTGCGCCTGCTCTGTCCTCCACCCACAGTGGCCCTTTGGACTATCCCAAACCATAGAGCACTTCGCAAGCGACATCTTTGACCTCCAGGTCAGATAATGAAAGGTGCCCCAGATTCCATGTGGCTCCTCCCCTCAGAAAACGTGGCAGCTGGGAATTTGACATGAAAACGCTGATATCACCATGCAGGGTGCCATGGAAGGCCACACAGACATGGAGGCTGGGGTCATCAAGGCGCGCCGGGGCCCAGATGTCTGAGTCTCCCGGGCTGAGCCCAGAGGCATGAAATTTGGAAGGACATAGCAGCCACTGGACTTCTGGCCCAAACAATGGAGATAGGTGTATTTTAAAATAAAACACAGGGCTGACCTGATAGCTCAGAGGACTAAAGTGCCTGCTTAGGCAGAGTGCAGAGGCTGGAGTTCGATCCTCTGTGTGCTGTGCCGGCCCTGCCCCCAGGGAGCGCTGAGATGGTAACTGAGGCTGGGCATGGTGGCGCGCACCTGTAATCCCAGCACTTGGGAGGCTGAAAACAAGAAAATCACTACGAGTTCGATCCACTTAGTGAGATCCTGTATACCCTATAGACCTTGTCCTAAATTAATAATAAATAAATAAATAAATAAATAAATAAAATTAAACACAGGAAACACAAGGACATCTGGATAAAACTACAAGGAAATGTGAATAAAAGTACAATGATCATGGGAGTGATATAAATATCATATACATATTTCATATATTATATAACATATGATAATATAATATATGTGATATATGATATGTGATATGTAATATACATTATATGACATATTTCATATGAATTGGATTTAACATGTACTTTCTATTTTCCTCAAGTAACAAAATACAACATCTTATATCCATAATGAAAGTTTTCTTTTTATTATCATTATTTTCTTTTTTTTGGGCAGTACCAGTGTTCGAACTCACGACTTTGCACTTGCCAGGCAGGCACTTGTGCCACGGAGCTATCTCCCCAGCCCCAAAAGTTTTAAATTATTCATGAAATCAGTTTTAAAGAAAGCATTAACTTTTAAAAAGTTTTTATAGATCATATAAGCGCTCTATTAATTTTGCTTACCAATGCATTATTAAAAATCATAACAAATTATAAAATGTTTAGGAATTTAAAGCATCTTCCCACTATTCATGATGTGACAACCATGATGGAAAAACTGTCCTGAAACAACTAGAAAGCTGGACAACACGTATGAAGCAATGCTGTTAAGACACTGAAAGAGAAGTCCTGGGGAGCAGACAGTCTTCTGAGAAGACAGTGACAAACCAGGTGGGCACTACCATCACCTCACTGACTCCCTGGAGAAAGCGTCCGGGCCTCAGCTGAGGAGCAGGAAGTGAAAGAAAGCCAGGGTGTCCTCTTAGGCTGCAAAGACAGACCTCAGGATGCAGGGGCCGGAGTGGCCAGGATTTGTGAGGTGAAGTGGCCGAGACACGGACGCTGATGTAGAGAGTGCGCCGGGGTCTGCGGAGAGGTCAGCTCAGGGCCCAGGCTGAGCACCGGTCTGTGCGTGCAGGAGGGGAAGCTCCTGCAACCAGGGAGGAGCCACTACGAGCAGTGAAGGTGGAAATGACTCAAGGATGGAGAGACGAGGAAGGAGCCTTCAGAATTAAAAATAAGGCCAAGTTAGTCCAGAATCAAAGGCCATCCTACATCTGTTTGTTAAAAATTTTAAAATCAAGGCATAAGACAGTCCAACATTATTTAGAGGCATAAAACAAAATATTGCACACATTCATAAATGCATGAGCAAACATCAGAACAGGAACTCTGATCGATAACCATAACAGAAAAAAAAAAAAAAAAAAAAAAAAAAAAAAAAAAAAAAAAAAAAAAAAAAAAAAAACAGACCATAGACAGAGTCAGAACTGGTAGTCAAGAAAATTGGCCAATAGGTATTTTAAAATACCCAGAATAAACATGACCAGTATGTTTTAAAAAGTGTGGGGGAAATCCCATCATGAAAAAGACTTGGAAAATAAATACAAGGGCAATTTCTAGAGTAATTATAATATCTGAAAAAATTAATACACTGATTAGGAACAATAACAGATTAGACAGTGTTCAAGGAGTGATTGGTTAATTTAAAGGCATAGCAAAAGAAATTATTAAAGAACAGAGAGCAAAAATACTAAGGAATGAGGTGGCAGGGGACAGGGCTGTGACACCAGGAAGTCAAACAAATTATCAGAGTTATAGAGGATGAGAGGCATGGAGAAAAAATATGTGAATCATGCAATGACTGAAATTTTTAAAAACATAGTTATAAAATATTTTTAAATGATAACTGAAAAAAATTAAATGTGATTGAAAACACTGAGCTCAAAGAACCAAGAAACTCAACAAAAACACAACTGAAAAAACATAAAGAAAATCACACCATGGCTTAAAATGAAATTACTCAACTAGTGATAAAACCTTAAAATCAGAGAGAAAAGGTAGAGTATGAGCAGAAGAAGAAGGAAAAGGATGACACCAGACTTAAAATCAGAAACCAGGCCTATCAGAGGAGGTGGGAGTGACATACTTAAAGAATTAGTGTCCAGCTGACTTCCACACCCAGAAAAAATAGCCTTTAAGATTGCAGACAAAATGAAGATATTTTCAGATAAACAAAGATGGGACAATACATCATCAGCAATCCTGCCTTGTTAAAAGGTTAAAGTCAGTTCTTGGGAAAGAGGAAAAATGACACAGATGTCAGCTGATACCTAAACTCAAGAACAAAGAGCGTGAAAATGGTAAATTGGTAGGCTTCATTTGTTTATAATCTCTTTGGTAGGTAACTGACTGTTTACAGAAAAACCTATTGCAATGTATTGTTTACTTTATGCTCTATGCCAAAGAAAAAGACTATCTACAGTAACACAAAGGCAAGTGCATTAACATAAGGCTCTTGCTAGGTATTGAAAGGAAGCAAGATCATTTCGAAGTACATGGTAATAGAGGTTTGTATTGTAAGTCCTCGGGCAACTAACGAAGAAATATATAAACCAAAGCAGGAGCTGGTCATGGTGGCACACATCTTTAATTGTACCATTATAGGAGACAAAGGCAGGAGAACCGCAAATCGAAGTCCATCTTGGGCAACTTAGCAAACTGACTTTATCTCAAAATAAAAACCAAGAAAGCTAGAGGTGTAACTCAGTGCCAAGGTCCTGGGTTCAACCCTCATTACTGAAAAAAAAAAAAAAAAAGTACAGACAATAAACTAATAATTGAGATTAAATGGAAACTGCTCAACTAACCCCAAATGGAAAGGGCAGTAAAGTTAAAAGACAAAATATAGATTCAAAAATGAAAACAAAGGGGCTGGCCAAATAGCTCAGTGGATTAAAGCACCTGTGTAGGCAGGTACAGGGGCCAGGGTTCAATCCTTGGCAAACCATGCTGGCCTCGCCCCCTGGGGCCAGCACTGAGATGTTGATTGACACTGGGTGTGGTGGTTTGCACCTGTAATCCTAGCTCGTGGGAGGCTGAACATAGCAGGATCACTACAAGTCCAATCTACATAGTGAGACCTTGTAGACCCTGTCCTAAAATATAAAAAAAGATAATAATAATAAATCAGACCCCATACTCAATCATATCACAACATGCTTAGTACCAAAAATTGTAGTAGCTTATGCATGCAATCTTTCATTCACTAATTTTTTGCTGAGAACAACTATGTGCAAATATCTGTGGTGTCACTGAAAATATGCAATTGCAACCAGAGTCATGGAAAGATCTAAATTTGTAAACCGAGGTACCACTGTGGTAGCTCACCAACGTGCCAAAGCCTCATCTCTCCAGCACTGCTGAGAATAACCAAGGGCACACATAAGAAAAATCACAGTTGAAATGTATGTGATCAGGCTGGTGAGATAGCTCAGCCGCTTAAGCGCCTGCCTGGCAAGTGCAAGGTCCTGAGCAAGATAGCTCAGCCGCTTAAGTGCCTGCCTGGCAAGTGCAAGGTCCTGAGTTTGATTCCCAGTACCACATAAAAAAGAAAGAGAGAGAGAAAGCAAGAAAGAAAAAAAAAGAAAGAAAGAAAGTATATGATCTACCACTGAGTAACGGGGTGCATCAGAGTGGTCCACTACACACCATGTTTAAAATGGAAGACTACCTAGCAGGAGAGCTAAAGCTAGAGAATATTTAGAAGAAAACACAGGAGTAGATCTTATGAACTTTTTTTATGTATTTTGTACAGGGTCTACAGGGTCTCACTATGTAGATCAGACTCATAATGATTCTCTAGTTTTCAGCCTCCCTAATGCTGGGATTACGGGCGTGTGTGCCACCACGCCCAGTCTCAATTGTCCTCTCAGCATGCCTGGGGGTGGGGCCAGCTCAGCACACCAGGGATCAAACCCTGATCCCAGAGCCTGCCTAAGCAGGTGCTTTGTTCTGCTGAGCTGTCTGGCCGGCTCATTCATGAATGAGAGTTAGAGCCTGATGTCTTCAGATGTAGCCTTATATTTTTCTACAAGGTGTCACAGCGTCACACACGATAAAGGTCTCCATGGTAACCATTTGCATGGAGAATTATACTACCTGCATGCCAGTCTCCAGTGAATTGAGCAAGTTGTCCAGGTCTGGGACACACCCATAAGGACATATACAAAGCCAACTTTTTAAATTGAAAGCCCATCAGCACTGCTTCCTGGGCGTCTCCCACACCACCAGCAGCAGTCCTACACACAGACTCAGAGGAACTGACAGCAGGGACTGGCCAGATGCTGTAGCCAGCGTGCACGGCAGCCCTCTGCATTTGCAGCTGGCAAGAGGAAGAGCTGGTGCAAGGGTCGTCCAAAGGGGGCACAGACAACTGGTGCGTCCACACTGGATTCTTATGCCATGAGGAGGCAACACTGCGATGTTGATGAATCCTGAAAACATGCTAACCGGAAGATGCCAGGCACAAAGGGTCACGTGATGCACACTTGCATGTAGACCAAATATCCAGAAGAGGAAAATCTGTGGGCACAGAAAGCTTGTTAGTGATTGCCAAGGGCTAAGGGAGGGAAGTCGGGGCTGACTTCCTGACAAGAGTGACGTCTCCTTCAGGGGTTAAAATAGTTTGGAACTAGAGAGAGGAGATGGCCACGCAATACCAAGCTGAATATTTCAAAATGGTGAATTACACGTTACGCAATTTATGTTATGTGAATTTCATTACAATTAGAAAGGAGAAAGAGAGCACACACATACAGAGAGAGAGAGAGAGAGAGAGAGAGAGAGAGAGAGAGAGAGAGAGACTATGCCACATGCATTCAGGATCCAGTTAAAAAACCATGCCTTGGCTTTTGATAATATTAGGAATTATTTTTGAGGTGTCGTATACTTTTGTGTTTCTGGTCTTTTGTTAATTCTTAGAAAATTAAATTATGTGTAGGATTTACTTCAAAACATTCTAAAGAGATGGAAGGGTAATCATGTATCTAAATAAAAGCTATTATCCTTATGTTTAGAGTATTTGAATCAACCAGGTGTTTCGATGGATGCCTGAGATCCCCATACTCTGGGAGGCCTAGGCAGGATGACTGAAAGTTTGAATGTAGCCTGGGAAACTTCACAACTTGGTGAACAATTCTGTCTCAAAATTAAAAATGACCTAGGGATGTAGCTCAGTGTAAAGACTCTGGCTTTAAGCCCCAGTGTAGATAACTCGATCTGTTGATGGGTCGGTATGTGGGAGTAAGTTACTATTTTTGTGTGTGCTTGAATTTTCAATACTAAAAAAACCTTAACTAAAATACTCCTGAAGGTAAGCTATACAATATTCCCTAGAACTAAAAGCCTCCTCCCCAGGTTTTTTGGGCCGGAGTGGCTGCTCCCGCAGTAGCCTGGGCTGATCATCTCTAAAGTAAGTGGGTAAGGCTTGGGAGATAGGTCTCCTGTCTAAGGGCCTGCCTGGCAAGTGCAAGGACCTGGGTTCAATCCTTGGTATCACATGTGGTGCAGACCCCAGTGCTGGGGAGGTTGAGACAAAAGGATCACTACAAGTCAGAGCTATGCAGCGAGACCCAAAATAAATAAAATTAAAGTAAATGAGCAAGGGAACTGTTCTCCCAGGATCCTCTTCTCCTGTGTGTGTGTGTGTGTGTGTGCTGGGTGTGTGTGCTGGGTGTGTGAGGGCAGTGGCTCATTTGGGACTAAGTGGCTTTGCACATCTCCAGCTCCTTTTTAGTTTTTGATTTTGAGACAAGGTCTCACAGAATTTCCCAGGATGACTCAAACTCGCAGCCCTCCTGCATCAGCCTCCTACTTTAGTTTCTGTTTTGTTTTTGCACCCGGGATTGATCCCAAGGCACTGTCCTTTCTGCCTTCTTGGTAGAATCCACGCAGCTCTGCTGTATGCCAGGGCGCACAGCAACTTCCAGGGCACAGGTGACATCAGTGCTTCTGTCTTGTTGTACAGATGAGGAAAACGAGGCTTAGCAAATATCCCTGTCATTTTCTGCTTCTACAACACAGCCCCACAGGAAATTTGGAAATTTATAAACAATAGTAGTCTATTCTGCCTGTGACTGTGGAGGGTAGGGAACCCAGGCTCAAGGAACTGCATTCATCTGAAGAGGGCCTCCTGGTGTCTGACTAGAGGAAAAGCAGGTGAGCCCAGCAAGATGGGCAGAAGGCAGGGCTACTCGCCCTTGCTCCCAGAGCGCTGTGAGAAAACTAACCCACTCTCACAGTTGCCCATCTGGCCCTAACCTCCCTGTCCAGGCTTGTCCCCTATTGTCCCCACAGCATGTACCATAAGACCTCACAGACATCCTACATGTCTAGGACCTGCCTCTCCCTGCCTTGGAACAAGCTGTTTTCAAACCACCTCGGATGGCCTTACCATCTCTAAATAGTTGAGCTCTACCAGCCCTACATAGCGCTGCGCAAGGGCGAATTACCGCTTCAGGGCGGACTTCTCTAATCCTATTCCCCAAGACAGACATACGCCCCTCGGGGCTCACTTGTAAGCATCTCCCTTCCCTGCTCAGCAATGATTCCCATTTGTGTTCATAGTGAACACTGTGCCCAGCACACTGGACTGCAAACAGCTGGTACTTAATCAATGCCCACTGAATACACTCATGAATGAGTGTGTGATGGGATGAATGAGAACGAGTGATCAAATTGCAGCAAGTGAAAGGGGTAGCGATGGGATGGCAGACTGAACGGAGAAGGGGTTTCATTTGGTTCATGATTTCAGAGGAGCTCGAACATGGTCAACTGATTCCAAGGCACAGAGAAACAGATGGAGACATGAGCAGCTAGATGCTAGTGTGGCGTTCAAAACGTACTACATCCAGGGTGACGCAGATGCCAGCCATGGGAATGGAAATACAGGGGTGGCAGGTGAATGGGTGAATGAGTTGAGGAACAGTGGAGAGATGGAGTCCTGGGTAGGGGTGCTGGAAGGTGTGCGGGCAGGCGGATGGATCGATGGAGGACCCACGAGCGGGCAGAGGGATGGGTCTGTGAGCAGCAGAGTGGTGGAGAGGGAAAGCTATGGATGAGCAGATGCTTAGCAGCTGCACGGGGGGGCTGTGGTTTGCTGGATGTGTGGGTAAATAGATAAGTAGATCAACGAGGGGTGAGGCAGTCAACAGACAAATAAAATTTTCCAAAAGTAGACAGAAGAAAAGATGGATGGCACATGAATAATATGTGGTTGGATAGAGGAATAGGAGGGAAACTGGGCTAAAAATGAAGGCACAACTGGTCTTTCCTATGGGGTAGATCAGTGATTCCAGAATTTTCCTTACAGGTGACTTATGAGGTGGTGGTAACTGTGGATGACGTGGGCTCAGAGGCTGCCACTGCCACTGCTGTTAAGCTCACACTGGACCCAGCAAACCCTGCAGCCCTATCCCTGCCAGGTGCTGAGGAGCTCAGCTGGCCCTTCCTGGTGACAATTTTCTACACAGAAATGGGCAGCATGCTTTTCCTGGGGAAGGCTGTGAACCTCCTGGCCCATGTACCCCAAGACCTGTCAGGGGATTCAGAGCAAACAGGAGACAGCCTTGGAGGCTCAGGCATTGTCCAGGTCTCTGGGTGACTTGAGCAGAGATGCAGTGTCCCAGGAAGAGAAATGGGAGCTGCTCTGGAGTGAACATAGGCAGGCATCCTCCACAGCCTCCTGTAGCCACGAGAGGGGCCTCTGGTTCCAAGGCAGGGGGCTGTGGCTGCAGAATCCAGTCTAATAGCAGATGGCATATGGCCTGTTGCCACGGTGTGGTTTCCATGGGAACTCATGGTCATGCCCACAGGAAGAGCCACTGAGGTCACGCCCATTGCACATAGACTGTCACTACCATTGAGGGGACAGCTGCTACGGGCCAGGTTCTTTGCATGCTATGTCCCACTTCACATAAATTCTCACTACAAGCCTGCAAGTTAAGTATCAGGTTCATAAGCAGCTTTTCAGGGCTGAGAAAAATGCCTGAGTCCCACACCTGTAAGGGAGAAGAGGTTTCGTTCGGTTCATGGTGTCAGAGGACTCAGTCCTTGTTCTGCTGGCTCCACAGCAAGACCAGGGCAGCACAAGGGCATGCAGAGCAAAGCTGCTCATGTCATGGCAGCCAGGAAGCAGATCAAGGGGAGAGAGGAAGCGACTGGGAACCAGACACAGCACCCAGGGTCACACCACATGACCCACTCACACGGCCGGGAAGCGTGGCGCTCCAACCTCCTGAGCACGGCTCGCGCCGATCAGGTTGATAGCCTGTCATAGAAGAGCCATGTGAAATGACCTATGTCTTTAACCTACAAAAAGAGATAGCTTCTTATGTTTCACCTATGATCACTTTTTTTTTTTTAAGGAAAGGTCTACAGGGTGTTTAGGGTCTCACTACTAGATCGGACTCATAGTGATCCGCCTGTTCACAGCCTCCCAAGAGCTGGGATTACAGGTGGCACCACCATGCCCAGTCTCAGTTGCCATCTCAGAGCACCCTGGGGGCAAGGCCAGCACGGCAGGCCTGGGGTTCAGACCCCCAGCCCCTGTGCCTGCTTGCAGGCACTTCTCCCTTTCTTATAATAGATAATCAGAGAAGTCGAGAGATAATCAGAGAAGTCATCCAAGCCACTCGGCTGATAAACGGCACGGCTGGGACGCAGGTGTGCTTCATATCACACCCTTGACTCCTTCCGGTCTCACTTATTTTCTAAATTGGTCATTTCAAATTTGACTGCGTACACAAATCTTCCATGGATCTGCTTAAGAAGACAAGGGGACCTGAGGACCTGATTTCCCACAGAATCCCAGGGATGCCAAGACCAGGTACAAGTCTCTTGCCTCTGTGATCCCAGGAGGGACTAAGTTGTGTCACCAGCAAGAGAGACAAGTAGCGCTGCCCTGGAAGTATCCTTGTGGAGCCAAGCGAAACTTCGATGGTATCTTTCTGGAGCCTGCATCAGACCAAGCTTGATTTACTGTCACCCATTCGTGGCTATACAGGGTCACACAGTGTCCTCAGATGTTGTCCACATTGGCCAAGCTATGGGTGTTTCCCACTGTCGGTAAATCACTCTCCACATCATTAACTTCAGCAGTGACTGGGCTGTCAGCTGGCTCACCCTGCTGGTCTTCCACTGTATAGAAGAAGAAATTCACCCTGGCCTGGGGACCTGACACATCAGAGGCGTGACAATTTCTATACCTGGTACAAAGCAGGTTCTCTCAGCCCCAGTTACCAACTTTGCAGAGTCAGATAAGCCCTGTATGCAAGTGACAAGATGTCAGTTTGTTATTGCTTATTATTGTTGAAAGGGGGCGGCAGGACTCTGGAAGCCAGGACCCAGGATCAGGCGACTGTGGTGGACAGGGTCCTGTCTGTGTGCCCAGTGGCATCCTAGTAGAGGAGACTGCAGGAAGACCAGGCAGAGCTGATCCCTGGCAAGCTCAGCCCCAGAGATGAACTGACGCAAGGACCCAAAGCAGTCGCTCCTCAGCGACAGCCTCAGCCACAAGAGCCAGGAACAGAGTGCACCCATTCTGTGATGGACAGTCCACCCCTGGGCTGGTCCACAGAGCTGGTGAGTGGATGCTTGTGGGATGAACATCCATGTGGAGCTGCAACCTCTCAGGTGTGACCGGGATCCCACTCACACCCACTGCGTGAGTTCCCTGGGTGAAATGCTATCTGCTCACATTCCACGCTGTGAGGTGGGGGACCATCCTTTGTGGACATCTGGGGTTCTTCTCCAGGCCACCTTTGAGGCAGCCACCCCTTGTCCACCTCTCTATTTCCCTGGGGACCTCAGCCCACTGCTCTGGGGTTCAGCCATTCCCACCTACCTATTCCTGTGTGGCCTGGCTTGAGATCCCTTCACCAACTGGGCCTCCCTGAAGACCTGTGTGCTCATAACCCTAAGCTTCCCACTTCATCTCCTCACCACCAAATAAAAGAAAAGCTCAGGAGCCAGGAGAGCTGGATGGCAACAGGATGCCAGCCACTGGCACCACTCTTGGCCTTGTCCCTGTTTGTACAAGGAGGTCATAATGAGGCTCGGAGCTGCCAGCGCCATTGCCAGAGGTGTATGAATGTGGTCCCTGTGACTACTATGGACTAGTGAGGCCACCCAGGGACAGAGCGATGAGTAACCCCCAAAAGGAAGTGGCGTCTGCCCCCAAGCCCTCTAGCACCTTCTGCACCTCTCTCGCCTGCTCCCGCTAAGCTGCACAGTTCAGTTTTTGTCCACCTCCTATCCATAGCAGATAGAGCCACCCCTGGGTCTGTGGCTAATAGCTACCTGGACCCCCATGGGGCTCAGCATGTTCTAACATTAGGGCAGAGAAGAGCCACAGGGAGAAAAAGGACCAGACTGTCTTCTGTCTTACCCACATACGCACACACAGAGGATGGGGCCAGAGGGGAAGTAAACCCTGGGCTGTGGCAGATGGAGGCAGCATGGAGACAAGAGAGAAATTTCACAGCCATCCAAGCCCAGCCAGAGAATCTGCTTCCGGCAGCAGCTTGCAGCTGGCCCCAGTCCTGTTGCTTGGTGGGTCTGGCATCTCCTGCAGACAGAGCAGGAGGCAGGTATAGAAATTGTCACGACTCTGATGTGTCAGGTCCCCAGGCCAGGGTGAATTTCTTCTTCTATACAGTGGAAGACCAGCAGGGTGAGCCAGCTGACAGCCCAGTCACCGCTGAAGTTAACGATGTGGAGAGTGATTTACCGACAGTGGGAAACACCCATAGCTTGGCCAATGTGGACAATGTCTGAGGACACTGTGTGTCCCTATATAGCCACGAATGGGTGACAGTAAATCAAGCTTGGTCTGATGCAGGCTCCAGAAAGATACCATCGAAGTTTCGCTTGGCTCCACAAGGATACTGCCGGGGCATGAGTGGAGCTGGCCCAGACCCCTGGAGAAGCTCTCCCCAAACCAATCTGGGCATGCAGCTGATCGGCCCCAGCCTGGGGAGGGCGGTGGCTAAAAGGGCCAGTGTGGTCAGTGACACGCATGACTGGATGCCGGGCTGCTCCTGACAAGGGGCCGTGGTAACTGGGAGCCGCCAGGCCAACCGTGGCTGCGCACTGCACACGGGCTCCATCTGCTGGGGGATCCCAGGCTGGCTGGCAGAGCCAGAGGGAGAAGAAGGCTGGACCTGCCTGGGAGGAAACCGGTCCTGCGGTGACAAACTCCAGTCTCTGTCCTTTCAGGAGAGCCGAAACATCTAACAACAGACAGACCTTCCCACAGATGCTCAGGACACAACGCGTGCCGCCAACGTCACCTAGCGGCCTGGAGCACGCACTCGTCGGGCACAACTGAAACTTTACCCCTTCCCGACTCTGCCTCCTCTGGGGCCTGGAGCCACCTCTCCCTCTGCTGCTGTGAGGCTGACTGTGCTGGAACCTTGCTGAGAGCTGCAGGGCGTTTGCACAGTTCAGACTTGCAGTGCAGCGTTTCCTTCCTTTTCAAGGCCCAGTGCTAGTTCGCCCTCTGATACAGTAACAAGGCTGTATGTCTCCTACAGAATAAGAGAAAGCACTGACAGGGCAGATATCTGATAATTCACTAATAGCAAAAACACAGGACTCCCAGAGCTCAGTAACCAAGCAAATGACGAGCCCAGTCAAAAGTGAGCAAAAGACTTCTCACGAAAGAAGAGACGCAAAAGTCCAACAGTCCATGAAAAGATGCTCCGTGTCGCTAAATCCCTAGGGAGACTGTCTCGGTTACTTTACTCTTGTTGCTAAGGCAAAATCCCCAACACCCAAAGTTAAAGAGGGAAGGGCTTACTTAGCTCACAGTTTGTGGAGATTTCAGTCCATAATCAGCTGGCTCCAAGGCAGGATGGCATGGCAGAGGGGCAACAGTTCATGGGTGGAAGACAGCAAAAGCAGCAAAACCAAGAGGAGCCTCTTCCCTCCCCCCACCCTCCCCACCCCCCGGCCCGAGTGTAGGCCGGCCTCTTACCCACCTACCCTGGGCAGGCGTGGCACTCACACCATCTCCATGGTGCAGCGTCTAGCGCAGGCTCATGCTGCTTACGAAGGGCCTTGGCCCCTCCTCCAGTCACTTAGTTGAACTTTTTTGCTCCTCAAGTTGATACAATGTATCAAGCATTGCACCCTAAGCCTTAAACAGATTCTCTAGGGCAAGTTCTCTACACCCCAGGAGGCAGAACCACTGGGTCACTTAGTTAAGCTTCTGAACTTTTAAGATTGAAGTTGATACACAGTGTATCAACCTCTACCAAGAGAAAAGTGGAGAGCACAATAAACCAGCACGCCACACCTGTCAGGGTGGCCATTATTAAAATAAGGTGAAATAAAAGGTAGAATGGAGTAAAATACCAATGCATAGCAAGCGTTGATGAGAATATGGAGAAACTGGAACCCCTGTGCAAAGAGGGTAGGAAAAGAAAATCTTGTTGCTTCTGTGGAAGACAGTGTGGTAGTTCCTTAAATAAAATAAAAAATTGCCAGGGGCTGGGGAGATAACTCAGTAGAATAAGCACTTGCCTGGCAAGCATAAGGGCCTGAGTTCAGCCCCTGGTTCCACAAGAAATAAAATAAATAGATAATTGCCAAAGCTGGGCTTAAATCTGTAATCCTCCTGCCTTAGCCTCCCAGAGTGCTGGGATGACAAGTGTGCACATTCAGCTACTTTGGGGTGCTTAGCCAACAGAATTCAAAGTAGAATTTCCCTGCATTACGTACAATAGCAAAGTGTGAGCCCACAGTGGTTCCTGGATGAGTTCCTCTTGTTCTTTTCTCTTTCCATCTTTTCTTTCTGAGGTGCTGAAGGGGAGAGATCCCAAGGGCTTCTCCCCCATGTGTTCAGTGACTCTTGGGGAGGGAACCACAAGGTACATGACCAGCTGGTGGCATGTAGGGTCCTTCTGTCTTGCTCCCAACGGGACGGCTCTGCCCCCTGGTGTTAAAGTGAGACTTCAAGTGAAAAGGGGCTGCAGTGCTAAACATGTTTAAAATGAGAACAAGCCCTGGTGACTCTGTCATGTAACTTAGATTCCATAAGGAGGAGGACAAGGATGAAATGCCCCACGGCCTCAGCCTGGGTGCCTGGCCGCCTGAGTGCTGCCCCCTTCTGGCTGAGTGGCCTTGAGCGAGTGTCAGGAGAGCTCAGAATCCCTCTGTCTCCATGTGGGGCGGGAAGGTGCAGCCTCCTTTGTGGGGCTGGTGATCGGGTCAGTGGGGTCACATCCTCAGCCCTGGGCAGCTGGGATCCGCACGCTGGCTTCACTCACCGCTTCCTCCAAGAGCGGACTGGTCTACGAAGGAGGCATTTGGGGTGTGTTTAAGTAGCCCAACCCCAGACTTCCAGCCCTCTGTTTCCGATATCACTGGTGACTTTTACAGTTCCCTGGTGCTGGGCACGGCAGCACACACCTGTGATCACGGCACTCAGGAGCCGAGGTAGGAGGACTGCAGGGAGTTTGGGAACAGCCTGCGCTACACAGTGAGTTCAAGGGCAGCGTGAACCGCACCAGACCCTGTCTCAAAAATAAAACCTTTTAAACTACCTGAATTTACAGAAAGATGAGCTGATGGCACGTGTGTTAACAGTGTCACAGCACAGTAGAAGTGAGAACATGATGAAGCTCTTTCAGGTCGGTGACAGCAGGTGGCTTGGTCTCTAAGTGGGACTGGGACCGCAGGTGCCATCTGGGAATGAAAACCTGGAGCTGCTCACAGATACCCCAGCTTCCTCTCCCTCTAACCTGGCACCTACTTTGATCAAGAAATGTAAGCAGAAGAGGTGAATGTGTAAAAGGAAGCATTTAGGAGCCTGGGTGTGGTTTGTGACACTCCGCACCTCTGCCACAGAGACAAACAATGTCCCCAGTGATGTGCTCAATGTGCTCCCGAGCCCTCAGGCAAGAAAAAATGGATGTATGGCAGGAGGAAGAAATTAACCTCGGGTTTTTTCAAGTATTGACCCATGGGACTCTTTGTTACTGGGTATACATTGGCTGAATCCAGCTGATACATTCACAGCATTCGAGTTACATTTTGCAGACGTCAAAGATAGAAATGTCAAAACGATGCTAAGACTGCTAGAAGAGACCATGAGAGAACTGCTTAAAACTATAGAGTAGTGAGTAACTGAGAAATAAAACCCAAAAGCTATTTGTCCAAAGATAGATATGTTTATGTACAAATATAAAAAAACAAAACAAAACTCTGCACAGAGACTGGGGAGATAGCTCTGTGGCACAAGTGCCTGCCTAGAAAGTACAAGGTCATGAGTTTGAACCCCAGTCCCGCCAAATAAATAAATAGATTAGATAGATAGATAGATAGATAGACAGATAGATAGATAGAAAAATAAAAAAATTCTGCACAATGAAAACTATTATAAAAGCCAGGTGTAGTGGTGCATGACTGCAAGCCCTGAACTTGGGAGGCTGAGGCAAGAGGATCACTGCAAGTTACAGACCAGCTTGGGCTATGAAGTGAGCTCAAGGCCAGCCCGAGCTGCTCAGTGGGACCCTATCTCAAAAAGACAAAACATAAAACAAAAATAAAAAATACTATCGTAAGCAGAATCAAAATATGAAATTAAAACAAAGGAAATACAGCTTACATAAAAAGGACTAATTTCACTATCATACAGAATAAAGATTTCCTACAAGTCAATAAAAAAGACCAACAACTCAATATAAAGTGGACAAAACAAATATGAATCAATTGCTCATAATGAAACAAATTAGCCCTACTCCTCACTGCACAGAAATGTACTTAAGAGTAATTTCCCGCTGCATTGAGTTTCAGATATTTCTAAACAGGCAGCATTTCTTCAGAGAAGCATAAGACTAAAATATTTTAAGAAGGTCAACTCCGATTCAACTGCGGTTGGGAGGCTTGCTTTGGTTCTGCTTTCTGACCAAAGCCATCCAATTGCTTCAGAATGACAAATGTATTTTCTGTGCCCCTCTCCTAGATAGAAGCTGCCATGAAGTTGCGATCCCAGCTCCTTCTCAATTAAAAAAAGCCAAGAACTGTCTTTGCCCACGTGAAGAATTTTCTGTTTTGTGGTGATCAATAGCGATCTCCCTCCACCCCTTGGGCAGAAGGACAACAGCAGGACAGGGAACGGGATGGTTCAATTTAAAAGAAAGGCAACTTAAAGGTGCAAGAGAAAACCTTTTTTCACCTGTCAAGTTGGCAAAGATCAAAAAATATTGTTGGTTAAGAGTGTGGGCGATAGGGGCTCTCATATTTTTTCAGGACAAAGCTAAATTAGAGCACCCTCTGTGAAGGGCTATCTGACAATATCTCTCAAATTAAAAATGCACAGATCCTTTGATCCAGCAGCTTTTCCTGGAGCTGCACTTTACAGATGAGAAATGTATGTAAACGAAGTTATGAAGTGGAGCAGTACTTGACTTGCCAAACAAAGAAGAAGAGGCAAGACATATTCTATCAATAAACAGTGGTTTACAAAACTGATGGGCCAGTTGGGTGTGGCAGTATAGGCCTGTAATCCGAGGGAGGCTCAGGGAGGCTGAGGCAGGAAGATCGTTGTGAGTTCGAGAGCAGCTTGGGTTACAAAGTGAGCTCAAGGCCAGCCTGAACTGCATAGAGAGACCTAGTCTCAGAGAGACAGAGAGAGAGGAGGAAAGCCAAAGAAAAGAAGAAAATAAAATGATGGTCCATGCATACAATGGAATGTGGCACAGGCAAAAAGAAAGAGTAAACCCTTTATAATCCTTTATGACTTAATGTGGAATGGTCCCCCAAATCTCTAAGTCCTCGCAGAAGACAAGACAGAGCAGGGTGAATACCACGTGGCCATGTGTAGTTGAATGAAATATTTCTGAAGAAAAAAAAATTCATGTTACTTCTCACAGGTTTGCTTTTGGAAGTGATCTTGGTGTGCTGCAGAGGGATTTGGAGGAAGAAGCTCTTACCTATTCAGAAAACAACTTTTGCCAGGCATAGTGGCCCACGCCTGTAATCCCAGCACTCTGGAGGCTGAGGCAGGAGGGTCACTGTGAGTTCAAGGCCAACCTGTACTACACAGTGAGACCCTGTCTCAATGCCCCCCCAAAAATTAAATAAGAAAGAAACTTTAAAAACTGAATATAACTATCCCTACCAGAGTTCCCCAGCATAAACCCACAGCTAGGATCCATTAAACAATGAAATTAAGTGTTTATTTGTTTCTGAGCATTGGAAACAATTATGTAATTCTAGATGCATCTGAAATCTCATACCAAGAAGGTTCAAGGCAACTGACTGTAATTTCCTGCTGCATTGAGTTTCAGATATTTCTAAGCAGGCAGCATTTCTTCAGAAAAGCATAAGACTAAAATATTTTAAGAAGGTCAACTTTGATTCTATTGCAGTTGAGAGACTTGCTTTAGTTTTGCTTTCTGACCAAAGCCATCCAATTGCTTCAGAATGATAAATGTATTTTCTGTCCCTCTCTCCTAGATAGAAGCAGCCATGAAGTTGCGATCCCAGCTCCCTTCTCAATGAAAAAAGCCAAGAACTGTCTTTGCTCATGTGAAGAATCTTCCATTTCGTGGTGATCAATACTGACTTCCCTACAGACCAAAAAGTAGAGAGAAAAAAAGGGGGCTACAAGGATAGCCAATAGTTTGGCCCTAGCCCTTCAAGGTCAGTGAGGACTCAGGACAGAACAGAACCTGTGCTGTAATATCCTATAACTCAGTGGTTTCCAAAATTCTCTGTTCAAGGAGATTAAGGGACCACAGAGGAAAGGGATTGAAGATATGTAGTGTGCCTAAGGAGAGTCACCTGGAGAGAAAACATTCTCCTGGGCTCTCACAGAGAGCAAACTGGTCAAGCAATGGCCATGACTCATCCAGCTGGCTGACACTGACAACAGTTCTACAAAGCACTGTACATGGTTCCAAAGTAAATCCTGAGGGGATTTGACTGACCTTGAGAGATACAAAAGTTACATGTTTTGTTATATAAGTCTTGCTTTAACTTGCCCTTGACTACCCAGCAGAAAAGTTTAAACATGACTCATAAAACATAAGGGTAGTTTAGTATGCTGAGCTGTAAAAGGCTCAAATCAACAGCTTCCAACATTGCCAGTTTCGTTAGTAACACACTGCAATTATGGAACATTTGACTATGTATACAACTACCTTCCCTTAGATCAAAGAGAAGAAATCTATTGTACCAATAACCATTAGAAAATTTATCATGTCTACACCCTGTGCCCTGCATAACTACAACAAAGATAACAATACGCATTGTATCAATTATTGTGATTGTACTACTAACGTGTTTTGAAACTGTCACATTGTAATTTCTTATTAAAAGTAATTTAGAAAAAATACTGACCTCCCTCCATCCTTTGGGCAGAAGGACAACGGCAGGTCAGGGACCAGGATGCTTGAATTTAAGAGAAAGGCAACTTGCCGTGCCTGACAGCCAGCTTGTAGCTAGAAAACAACCAGTCACAGATGGGACCTTCTGTTGTATGAAGCAAAAACAGTCACACATACACACCCCCCCACCCCACCGCACCCCCAGGGCTGCCTGGCCTGAGATTCCCTAAAGGGACACGGAGGGAAGCTGCCCTGGTTCAGCCGCAGCACCTGGACACTCCCTCCTTTCTCCCTGCCCCTCTCTTCTCCTTTTTTTCCTCTCCTTTCCTTTTCTCTTCAGCAACCATGAGTGCTACAGAATACAGAACTGCTAGCATTTGGCCAAAATGAAAACAAAACCAAACCTCACTTCCTGAAAAAACTAAAGCTTCCTTAAGGAGACTGAATCATCGTGCTTGTGAGCAGGTTGTTGGGCTGTCTCTTCTTAAATCCTTCTCTTGAGCCCATGGCTCCAGGATCTTCGTGGGCACTGGGTGACAGGACATGGTGTGTCGCAGTGCCTGACATGCAGCCGGCTGTGTAGCTTCCTAGGCAGGGAGCCTTCTACAGCTCTTTTCATTTCCTGCCATCGGTGCATGGTTTCCATGCAAGGATTTCCTCCTTCTCCTTCCTTCTGCCTGAGCAACTCCAAAGTGAACACGCAGCCAGCTCCCAAACTCCAGCGCAGTGACACTGTCACCCTGCGCCTGTCCCCCTGACCGCATGCATTTGAGTGCGCGTAAAGTTCATTTCAAATTCTTGGATGTAGCGTCTCACCGGAGTAATTCACTAGGAAGTGGAGCCAACAAAAGTGGCTGAGCCACTGAAAAAATGCGCTGCGCTGCTAGTGGCCCGATTATCGGCGGTGTTCTCTGCCAGGGGGGAGAAGCAGCCAGGCTCAGGGGTTCTCTGGGCTGGAGCTGCAGAGCTTCACAGACTGGGCAGCTGGGTCCACGCAGACTGGCAGCAGCACCTTAGCAGGGGCTCAGCTCCACGCCCTTTGGAGCCCTGGGTCCCCAGCACTGGGCTTTGCAGCCAATACGGTGGCTGACTGATGTCCACACAGAGCTGACCACCGTGGTGGCAGAACCAGCTCCCAACTCCAGGCCTCACCAAGGCTGGGCCGCAGGGGAGGAGAGCGTTGACCGGCTCCAGTGTTTGGAGGAGCCAGGCCTCCCCAGGCTTGAGTGAGCGCATTTCGTGATCCCCAAATTAGGAAATTGTGAAACAGCTCTGCAAAGTATAAACTGCATTGCACTGGAGATATGGTTCCAATCTTCACTGAAAAGCATATAGACCAGCCAGCCAGCTCAGCGGACCAAAAGAGCCTGCTTAGGCAGAGTGCAGCAAGCCGGCTCAGTTCTGGTGTGCAGCGCCGGCCCGTCCCCAGGGCGTGCTGAGATGGCAACTAAGGCTGGGCATGGTGGCGTGCGCCTGTAATCCCAGCACTTCGGAGGCCAAAAATAGGAGAATCACTCTGAGTCCGATCTGTGTAGTAAGACCCTATGGACTCTGGAGGCCCTACACCAAACACGTAAAAATAGAAGAAAATAATAAAATCTTGCAATATTTGATTGAATCCCAGGAAGTCACGATTTTCGTGGTGGTCAGATATTGGCGATTTCACAGGGGCTTGACTCCACGGCTGTGCAGCTGACACCCGCTAAGCTTTTGCTGCAGGCCATGCTCTGGGCCGTGTTGTGCCATGCGGCGCCTTGAGGGCAGCGCCCTGGATAGCTTCTGTCTCACACAGGTGGGCAAAAGGAGTTTTACCCAGAGTGCCTTGCGCAACAGAGTCTTACCCAGGGTACCTTGCGCAAGAGAGTCTTACCCAGAGTGCCTTGCGCAACAGAGTTTTACCCAGGGTGCCTTGTGCACAGTGGTGAGAAATGAGCTCCTACACCCGCTATTGCTAACGGCGGGCAGTGGGCAGTGCACTGCCATGCTGCCTGCTTAGCTGCTGATGCTCTCACCACCAGTCCCTCCTCCACCCTGTGCGCCACCGTTCTCACGGCTGCCCCTAGATCCTGCCGTGACCTCACGTGACCGCCCTGCGAGGGTCGTTGTAAGAGCTCGACCATCGGGCCCGGGCCGTGTCCTCTGCGCCTGCCGCACACCTACTCCCTCTGTGCCTGCGCACTAGCACCTGAGGGCTCCTCTCTTACGTCTCCCAGGCTTTCTTTCCCTCCTCCCCAATGCCCAGTTGTTAGAACCTCCCCTTGTCTGGGCCTGCAGTTACCCCCCACTCCCCGCCCCCTCTGAGGCAAATGTCTGACAAACAGCCAGCCTGCAGGTGGGATGCCGAGGCCTCCAGAGACCTGGGTGGTCAAGGCTCAGAGATCGCTCTGTTCAGTACAGGGGTCACCAGCATGCTATGAAGGTGGAAGTGGGTGACGTTTTGAAAAGTATCAAGCACATAGAAAAGGTAAAAGAACCATGTATTCTCCTAGACTTACTAGCCGCAGATACTTTACCACAATTGTTTGGTCCTCCCTGGATGGATGGAAGGATGGATGAATGGATGGATGGATGGATGGATGGACAGGCTGATAAAAACAGTGTCTATGCTTGCTTCAGCAGCATATATACTAGATTTGAACGATATAGAGAAGATTGGCATGGCCACCACACAAAAACAAAGCGGGTGCTTAAATAACAAAAATTTATTACAATAAAAGACACATCGCCATCATTTCCCTCAGAAGTCCCTCCCCCTTTGAATGCATTCCCCCCCATCATTCTTGTCACTTTCTGAAGCAGTTCTGGAAGTCCTCTTTCAAGAGTATGTGGCTGGTGCTGCCACCTAGTGTCAGCTAGTGGTAAGGCAGTGTGTGAGCCCAGTGATGTGTCCTTGTCCCCTTAGTCACAGAATCTGGCCCCATGTGGCTTGTGACCCTTCCCCAAAGACAAAACCACCACGAAAAGTAAAGATTTTAAACTGATTCTGAGTATTGAGGCAGCCACACAGTCCAACTAAGATGGGAGAGGAGAGGTCTGCAGCTGCTTCCGGAAGCAGCCGGAACAACGGGATGATGCATTCTGAGGGCGTGGAAGTCTTCCAAGGAGAACGGATGGCGATGTGTCTTTTGCTATCATAAATATTTTAAGTGTGTAAATCCATCATAGTTTCTGATCACACCTTATTCATATATGTAGACACGCATACTTACGTGCACACACCCAGGTCTGAGGGCTTTTGCTTACGCTCTTCTCTCAGGGCCTCTACCTATTTCTAGCCTCCCCTAGGTTCTGAAAAGGCTCGAACAGGCCAGCATACAAAGACCTATGGGCACACACGCACAGACACACACATCGTTTTGTTGCTTAAGATACATAAGCACATATCTTCCGTGTGTCCACACACCTACACACGTGACACCCAAATGCACACACACGGGTGGATGAGAAAGCACACAGGAACGGGGCAGGCCCAGGACCTCTACAGGAGCCCAGTGCTGGCCAGTGCAGCTCGACTCTGCCCTCGCTCCACTCCAGGGAAACAGAAAGACTCCTCCGTGTCTCTGTCCCTGCCACTGGAACCAAGGATGACTGTGTCCCAGGGCTGGGAAGGACAGTGGATTGTATGTCTGCTGATTCTGGGGACAGCCCCTGCTTGTGAATCTGGGTGGGATGGAGGCCAGGCCGGGAAGGCAGACAAACGGGCTACAGCCAAGTCCTCCTCTGGGCAGCGAGGAGCCGAGGGCCTTGCCCCGCGGTGACAGGCTTACCAGAAGGGCCGGCCTTGCATCCTGCTCCTTTCTGTCGCAGCGTGTGCTTCTAACGCTGCCCAGATCAGTACAGGGTTTCCTAACCGCTACCCATGAGGGAAGAATGCCTGCCAGGACCAAAGGGTCCCATTCATTCTAAGTGCGTCCAAACACAGCTCTGCCTGAGCCACACGCAGTGCAAGATGGATCCCTCAGGCTGGCAGCTGGACCAGAACTGCAGGTGGCATTCTGTTTATTAAAATATTGAATATGATGTTACATTTACAAAAAGTTCTGCCTTATTTCAATACTCTGATTTAAATTTTTACATTAATAATTTTGATTTCTTAATTTAAGAAAGTATAATTTTAAATATTTTAGAAGAAAAATATCTAAAAATATGAAAGACTTGATCTTCGTGTTTTTGTGAAAGCACTCACATCTCACAGGTGGCACTTTGAATTCAGCTACATTTTACTTTCAATCTTTAGCTCATTAATCTTGATAAGTTTGACTGTAACAACATAACTAGAGATTCTGCTGAAGTAAAATAATAATTTTCAAAACAAAAATATAATGAAGGCTTCTGTGGAATGCTGGGTGTGGGAGATGCGTCCTTCAGGGCAGCTGCTGCTCCTGAGAGGCCGAGGCAAGAGGGCCACCAAGTTCAAAGCCAGTCTGGGCAACTCAATGAGACCCTGCCTCAAATGTTTGAAAGGGAGAGTAGTGGGAGTACACGGGGCAATTGCTTAGTACTCCCTCAGGAAAGACCCTGAGGAGGAAAAGGAATTTTGGGGGAGGGAGAGAAGGAAAAAGGGAAGGAAAAGAGGGAAAAACAAAGAGAAAGAAAGAAAGAAAAAAGAAAGAAGAAAGAAAGAAAGAAGGAAAGAAAGAAAGAAAGAAAGAAAGAAAGAAAGAAAGAAAGAAAGAAAGAAAGAGAAGGGAGATACAGGAAGGAGGGAGCCGGCGGGGTGCTTGTCCATCGCGCTTGTCCAGTGCGTCTCAACTTTAGCCATCTTCATCACACCTAGACATGCATTGTGATGCTTAGATTCCTTTGTATTTCTTAAATATCTTGCTGCCTTTTAGCTGTATTTTTTAAAAATCATAACATTAGCTGTGAACTGTGGTACACATCTGTAAATCCAATGACTCAGGAGGGTGAGGTAGAAGATCCAGTTTGAAGGGCATCTTGGGCAGTTTAGCAAAAATATCTCAAAATTTAAAGAAGACAATGTAAAGGGAGGTGGTCTGGGCTTACCACTCCTGGGTTTAATCCCTAGGACCCCTCCCCCCACACACACACACACCATAGCTGTATAGATGGCTTTTTTGCCATCAGACATACACATATGAGAAAACAAGATACAATATGTCCTGCGTTATTGAGTGGGTCATTAGCTTGGCTCACAACTTTTCAATGCTTAGGCGTGGGGTATGAGGGCGTTTATTTATGCTCTTCTCTCAGGGCCTCCACCTATTTCTAGCCTCTCCTAGGTCCTGCAAAGGCTGGAATAGGCCAGAATACAAGGACCTATGGCACACACACACACACACACACACACACACACGCTCAGCCACATACACTTATCTTGCTTGGGTACAGCATAAATGGAAAAACAAGTGGATATTAGCAAGCCAAAGAATCAAGTTTGTTCACGACAACTTTCTTCAGGAACGCAACAGGAC
>PVKN010000668.1:0-68151 GCA_004027915.1 Capromys pilorides | reverse complement strand
AAGCAAGATTGAACTTCCAGGTAGGAAAAGTAAATTCTATCCTCTCCCTTACGATAAATTCACTTCTCTCCCACGAGAAGCGAGCCGGCTGACGCTGAGTGTGTGTCCCCTGAGGAAAATCTGGAGCCTCCACCTGTCCAGCTGTGCACCCGGTGTGCTCACCGGAGCCTGGAGCCGAGGCCTGGTCCCTGGGCAGAGCAGAGACTGCTCCCTCCGTGACGCCTGCTGCTCTGCACGCCAGGCTGCCCGCTCCTCACAGGGCCCCTTGGGAGATCTAATGGGACTGCAGGAGAGGGAGCGCCAGGCGTGCAGTGGGGAGCCAGGCTCGGGCGAGCAGCGAAGCCTATCCTTTCCCTTCCTTGCAAAGCCGGAGCTGGTGTCAGGTGGCCCGCAGGCCCTGTGGGCTGGTCCCTAGCCAAGAATTGTGAGCGTCTCTGTTGTTGCAGCAGGGTCCCTTGATCCGATTCCTCCTTGGCTCTGTGGGCCATTCATTCCTCCTACCGAGTCTTGGACGAGGCACGGGGTTTCCCTGAAGGCCTGGCCTTGCTATGATGGGTGCCATGAGCCCTCTTTCCTTTGGTAGAATGGCCCGTGGGTGCCGAAGGGAGATTCGACCTCCTGGCACTGCCCCTTTCAAGACCTGCCTGGTTTCTGGGTACTGCAGGGCCAACCCAAACAGAGCTCAAAAACTTCCAGAGGCAGGCGCGCTCTCTCCCAGTGTCACAGAAGGCAGGCGTCCTGTGGGCCTAGCACGGAGCTGGTGGCCACGTGCCAGGCCAAAGAACCCGGGGGAGAAGCCGCTGAATCTTCCAGGTGGCAGCTGCTCTTCAAGTCGGAAGTAGACTCAGACTCCCTTCAGGGCAGGGGAGGGGGCTGGCATGCAGCCCGCTACCTTCAGGCCTCTGTGTGCCCCAGCAGAGCTTGGCCTCGCTGGCTTGTCAGGCCCTCCTAGCACCGTGCCAGCCAGGGACTGTCTCTTTCCAGGAGGCAGAAGCCCAGCCTGTCTAAGGCTGCGCCTCCCTCGTCCGTCCTTCCCTTCCCACATTGCTTCCAATGCCAGCTTTCCCCAGGTGGGAGCCCACTCTGCCCTCCCTCGCGTTCCTGCACCCAGTCGCGGTTCACAGCACTCAGATGCCGTGCAGGCTGACTGCGTCCCTCTGAACCCTCGCTGCCGTCCAGCCTCCTGGGCAGTCTGGTGTCCTTCTGCCTGCTCCAGCGCCTGGCACCACTGGTGCCCCGCACACAGTAGGACCAGAGACCCACTGCCACAGGGACTCATTGAATGCAGTGAACAGGCTGGCCAGGGGCTAGGAGTGGCTGAGAAAGGCCTTGAAGGGAGAAGAGCTTATTTTATCTTCCAAAATGACTGCGTCAAAAGGTATTGTCTCGCTAGTGTAATAAACGGAGAGAGCAGATAAAATTATGAAAGGCAGAACAGACACTGTGAAAGAGAAAAAATGCATTCGCAGGAAGGAAAAACTGAAATGAGGGAAAGGAGAGAAAAAGAAGGAAGGAAGGAAGGAAAGAAGACGTTTATGTATACTCAGGATAGCTTGGGTAATTATGCTGCTGATTTCCACTGATCTATTGAAAGGAGTACTTAATGGTCAATTTTTTTTCTCCCCTTTTTGATTTTCTTATAAATAGTTTGACCATTATTGCATGCCTATGTCTGGTTATCTGAACAACTAATTTGAAGACAACTGTATGCAATAGAGCAATCACCACTGAGTTCCTGTTATTTTGTTTAGTGAAGGTCTGCATTGTCTCTAATGGTTTTTTTTGTTTGTTTGTTTTTGTTTTTACTATTTTTTATTCTCTTAGAAAAAATCAAATAAAAAATAAATAAATAAAAAGGTAGCCTTTGTGCCCGAGAGATTCTAGCAGAGACCAGCTATTGAAAGGGGCACTCAGCATTTGCAAAGATGACTGGAGAAGATCCCCTGAAAGTCTAGAAAGTATTTTAATTAAAAAAGAGGGAAAGCTATGAAATAACCCTTCAAAAATATTTTAATTTTTTTCCTTAAGTCTCTGTATTAGATAATTCACACCTTGACCTAGATTTCAAATGTAATTAACTGGAATATATTTTTTTCAGTCTCAACACAGGAACTTACTCGTGGATCAAATGAAGCGACTTGAATATGTCACAAGAGGTGGACTGAGCACCTGGGAAGCGGGAATGATCCTCAGCCTTCTGTGTGCAGGATCTGGGGGTCACAGGCCCTCAGGACGAGAGACGTAACCCAGCCGGTACTAGCAGGGACCTCCTCTAGGGCGGCAGGGAAGCTCAGAACACCGGGACACCAGTCCTGCGCCACTTTAACAAAAGACCTGGAAGGGAAGAGCTCGCTGAGCAACATGCAGGCACCGGGGCGTAGCCACTGGTGCATAAATCACCTCCTCTCAGACTTGCAACTGGGGTGGGGCGGGGCTTGCTCTCCTTTCACTTTATGTTTGTAAGCAATGAAACGGTGGTTAAAAAAAATGGGCCGAAGAACCAGAAAACAAAGAAGCTTTCATAACCAGACAGATTCAGGTTGGAATTCTTATAGCTTAGATGACCTCAGAAAGGTTTCTTCCCTCTGAAGGGCCCACTGTGGCACTTCACAAAATAAACTTGAGCTTTCTTCTTATAAGTGACATCGTGATTGAATAAGCTCACCCAGGCTAAGCACGTGACACCGTGCCTAAAACGCAGGACTCAACAAGCAGCGCAGGGCCTGCTTTCCACCCTGTGGAAGGCTTGGGAGCATAGTTAGGGTTAAAGCACCTCCCCTAGGTCACAGCACCAGGAAGTACTGCATCAAAACCAAAGTTCCTTGGACCATCTCCAAAGCCCTTTGTGTGTCTCTTCCTCCTCTGAGGGCTGTTTCCCAGAGGGAGCTGAGGGTGGGGGAGCTCGCCCACAAGCCTGATAAGATAGCAGGAAGTGCGAGATCTACTGCACTGTGATGTAAAAACTGCTCCTTTCCAAGCATTCAAGTGTGGAGTGATTTAATTTTCTGGGTAATGACAGTCTGAATACACAACTATTATTTTGTGTGTGTGAATGTGTGTGTTGTGTGTGTGTGCAGCTACAACTCCAAGGAATAGAAAGCTTACGATTATCTGCTCATTTTTTTTATAGTGAAAAAATACCTTGACGATTGTCCCTGCCCAATTACTGAATAGCCCGTTGCTGTGGTATCAGATTTCCACCCTGTGCAGGTCTTGTTGGAAACCAAGATGCAGGAAGCCCCTCTGGCTTGCTCCTCTCAGACTACAAAAGGACACTGATTCCAAGACCTGCGCAAATACGTGTTTTCTTGAAACTGTCTCTACATGCCCCACACTTCAACAAATGCTGATATTCACTGTGCTTTGGTAATTTCTGTGAAGTGGCATCAGGTGGGTAGAAAGGAACAAAGCGCAGGTCAGTTCACTCAATGTGAATCCGGTTCTTTGGACCCATTTACCATGCGGGGAGAATAGAGGTGTTGTTGGCCCCACAGGTCCAGGGAAAGGGCCGCGCCGTCCTGGCAGGCAGCTCTTCCGGGCACACCACAGCCCCTCCAGCCCTCAGCAGTGCTCAGAGACCACCTCTGCAGAGGGTGGGCTGAGTAAGAAACAACGCTGTAGGGGTAGAGACTGCCGAGTTAGATAGAAATATTCTGGGCAGTCAGATGGGCCTGGGCCCTCAGGGAGCGGTGCAGAGGACCAGGCTGTGTTGCAGCAGTGGCTGGAGGCGCGGCCACAGAAGGCCAGGCTTCGAGATAAGATGGAATGACGAGTCTGCATGCCTTCCCAAGGGGTAAGTCACGGACTGTCATGGCGGTACCTGGTGCAATGAGGTCTAGACGGGCCTCGTCACCAGGTACGTGACCAGGTGCATCCACTCCTATAAGTGGACCCTTGCTCTGTTTAAGTGCACTTCCTATGTGACCTACGCTGGCTGCACAGTCCCCGAGGGAAGAGGATGCCGCTGTGCTTTTATTGGTTGCTCATAGTCTTGCCCCATGCACCACCCACCTCGTGATTGCACTCTATAAAACTTGAGAAGTGGGTTCTTCGGCAAGCCACGTCCCTCCACCCCACTTCTCAAGAGCAAGGCTTCTCGGTAAACATTTCTTACTCACAGCCTCCACTGTTCCTTAGAATTCATTCTTCAATTGTGAGGAGCATGAATTGGTCTTATCTGACCTCTAGCAGGCTGGGAGTTGTGTATCATTTCCCCTATATCAGCAGGACCGGAGGAAGGTGGGATCTGCAGGACAAGAAAGGAGGCCCAATATCCCTGCAGGCACAGGGATTTGGGGAACAGAGATTTGGATCTCAGTGTCCTCATGGAACCTCTGGGTGCTCCACAGCAAAACGAACATGGAAAATGCACCCTGCCATGCGCTGCAGCCTGAGGGTGGCCCACAGGATGTGACTCCCCATCCTGGGTGGAAGATGAGGCCCAAGAACCGAGCTAAACAGTACAGAGGGAGGTGCCTCTCGCTTCCTTCCCAGGAGTACAGGCTGCGCCTTAGGAGCACAGGCACAGGCGCACCCAGATCTAATCTGAAAGGCTGGTTTATTGCAGGAAGTCTGAGGTGATGAGATCTTAGAATCTGCCTTCCTCAGTCCTTAGGCGAGCCTGGCTACTACCTACAGTCCTTGGGATGAGTTCGGAGTGTGAACTTGCATTCTTAGCTCGAGGAGTGCGCTCTCTCTCTCTCTCTCTCTCTCTCTCTCTCTCTCTCTCTCTCTCTTTCTGCCCCCCCACTTGTTGGGATTATTTTATTTCCCAGATTAAAAACAGCTGTGGTAGACAGCGTAGGGAGAGCTCACTCTGGCCTCAGAGGTGGTGTTCTGGGAGCGAGGGGATGGGGCACATGACACTGGAATGAACAGAGTATCTCAACCAAATAGCCAGGCCTCAGGTCTCAACTCTGTAATTTAAAATCCACAACACGGCCCCAAAACTTAAAGGCTGAGCTCAAACACACTGGCCCCGTGTATGTATTGCAGGGATTAAATGCAAGAGCATGCCTACACTCTTAGGCCATTGCTACAGCATCTGGTCCACAGCAAAGCTTCAGACCATGGTTGCTATTTTTGTCCCTAAAGAAGAAGGAAAAAAAAATGTTGAATGGTATAAATGGGACTCAGGGGTGATAATTAGTCAAACACAGTTGTTCCCAATCCAAAAAGGTGCGGTGACTCAACCAGAGACTCAAGCAAGAAGTGACACGGGAAAGGAAGCCCCTGTGTGTTTGTGGGGGACACGAAGCAGGTCTGTCACCAGGGACAAATGACAAGGGCAGGTGTCGCCTCAGTGAGCCGAGTTAGGGGAGAGGTGCTGCTCTTCCTTACCATGTGCCTCGTGTGTGCAGCTGGGCACAGACAGCAGTGGCCAAACAAATTCCTCATTAGACTTGGAAACACACGGCACGGGCAGCCCAGAGCAGAGGACTGCAGCAGGGGCGGACGGGGCCTTGTCTGTTACTCAGTGAGGCTGAGCGGAAGCAGGCCCTGCTGTGTGGCGGAGGTGGAAGCAGCACTGCTACGGCCCACGCTGTGTGTGTGGCAGTGGTCCTCCAGCTGTGGGTGGCTTTGCCTCAGATGTAGCAGCTTCGCTGGCTGGGTGGGATGAGTGTCCATCATCACATGAACTCCATGCATTTCCCCAAAAGCACTCAGAAGGCACAAGGCGCAAGAGGCAAGAAGGACACGTGCGGCACCTTCCTCTGTCTTCCTGTTCTGCAGAGAGGGAAACTGCGGTAGGCACAGATGGGAACCTAAAGGCCCATTGAATGGACTCTTCACGCCGAGGTATCCTATTCCCACACCCAAACCCATGGAGAGCCGCACTTCCTTTTGGCTGCAGACTCGGGAGATTCGAGCAATTTGCAGCTGGAGAAGTCCCTGCACCATCCAAAGGTCATGAGTCTGCACCTGGATGGATGAAGGCAGAGGAAGGCTCGCATTGCTGGAGCCAGCCTAGAGTGGACGGAGGGCATGTGTCCTCCGACATTCGCATGTTGAAGCTTAGCTCATGCCTGTCATGGCTTTTGGAGGCAGATATTTTGGAAGGGGATCAGGTCTAGATGAGGTGGTGTGCCTGAAACCTAAGATGAAAGGCTTGGTGGCTTCACAAGTGAAAGAGAAGACCCAAGGTCACCCTCGACACCATGAACATGTGCACAAAAAAGCAGCTACCTACAGGCTCAGAAGAGGACCTCGCCAGGGGCAGAGCTCTCCCACACCTCCGTCCTGGATGTCCGGCCTGGTGGCCTGTGAGAGTGATATCCCTACTGTGGAAAGCCTTCCCTTGGGGTACCAGCTTGTGGCAGGCCAGGTGACAAAGCCAGAAGAAAAACAATGGTAGAGAATGAGAGTTAGACCAGGAGCCTTTCTGCTGCAGGAGCACACAGGGGCCTCCTGGACCCAGGCGGGGATGTCACACAGGACTCCAGTTGGTTGGCCAGGCCATGACCAGAAGCCGTGCACACAGAGTGTCCAAGGACACAGCTGCTACAGGTTCTGGCAGATGTCACTGGAGACTGGGGACCAAGTGGTCTGGTCTTCTGTCTCTCAGTATTCCACAGTGGCTTTTGTGTGTTAAGTCTTGATTTTTATTAATGTGAAACATGGATATTAGTTACCAAGTAAGGAAGAGACACAGGGAACATTTTTTAAAAAGTATGAGCAAACAAGCTGGCAGGACCAGTGTCTAAGGTCTGCATGCACCCAAAGGTGATCAATTTTACAAGGTGCCCACACGGTTCCAAAGCTTTCCCTGAACTCCTGGGGTTACAGAAATAATTTTGTCACTGTTCTCCAAGGGCTCCCTGTAACTGAAAGATACATGTGGAAAAAACTCACCCTAGTGAGACCCAGGTGAGCACCCAGAGGTGGAGCTGGTGGGGGGGAGGGGGTACCTGGTAGGCAGCTAAAGGACAGGTGACACACTGGGTAGGTGCTGTGAATGTGACAGGCATGGGCGTGACCAGGGGTGACCTGCAGCAGGTGCAGCGGCTGGGGAGGTAGAAAGAAGGCCTGGTAGGAGCTGGGGCTTGCTGTGGGGGAACCGGCTATGACAGGTGTCCGTGGAGACAGACTGCCATTTCAGAAACCCTGGTTTTCCTTTTGTCAGCACTGATCATTGAGCCCCCAAAATGCTAAAGAACTTAAACACCAAGAAGAACAAAAAACAGGGTGTAGCAATGAGACTTCGCTATAGAGGGTTCTGACCTAGAGGAAAGCTCTCAGAAGACCTTGAAATCTTCTAAAGTGCCTCTTTCTCCTCGTTGGGAAGGGCACCTGAGGTTTTGCACGTACTTGCCACGTGCTTTCACACCAAGCCCGGAGTGGTGTCCGAAGGTGTGTGTGGCTGGCTTGTCAGGGTTCAGTACAAACAAAATACTGAGGCAGCTTTTGGAACGTATATTTCTTGACTTACAATGGGAGACATCCTGATATGGCCATTGGATATATAGTGACTTAGAATGCACTGACCACACGTGACCCCTGGCATCACCTTGTCATGCAATGGCCACTGTTCCCTTGTGTTCAAGGGACAGAGCTATGACTGCCCGCTGTCACCCTGGAGCTCCCACAAAACTAGAGTCAACATACCAGACAAGGAATAGCTTACAATGCCGCACAATGTCTAGGTACGCATCTCACTGTTTAGTACCTTCATAAAGTTGACAATGGGTTAAGGGGTGCTACCAAGGTCAGGCACCTTTGCTATTGCCAAACCCCATGAAGCAAATGGAGGAGACAGCAGAAGCAAACACACAACCAGGACTGCAAGGAGCTTGGGAGCTCTCTGGGGACTGCGACGAGGGTGCCGCAGCAGGCTTGGGTTTAACACTGGCCAGGCATTGCCTTTTAGCATAGATACGCTGCTGTTTATATGACAGCAACAGCGAGGGCAGCCGTGCTTGATCCTTTCCCCTGCCCCATGGACCCACACATGCACCGCTGTCACTTTCCCTTGTCTCTCAGTTAAGAAAAAGCTGTCATCCATGTTTAGTATTTCTTGGTCTTTTTTTGAGCCAGAGTCTCGCTATGCAGCTGAGCCTGGCCTTGAGCTCACTTTGTGGTCCAGGTTGGTCTCAAACATGCAGCAAACCTCCTGCCTCAGCCTCCTGGGTGCCTGGATTATAGGCATGCACCACCATGCCAGGTGGAAGTTTAGTACTTCTTGATTCAAATGCTTTAGATTCTACAAATTTAATTAGTACCCTATTTTAATTAGTATCCTATTTTTGCCTCTGGTTCAAGCTTTAATTTTATTTATCCATTTTATTTTTCAGACAGGTTCTCATTAAGTCACTAAATTGCCCAGGCAGACTTGAATTTGCTAGATGTCTCTGTCTCTGTCTCTGTCTCTGTCTCTGTCTCTCTGTCTTTCTCTCTCTCTCTCTTACTGGGAATTGAACTCAGGACCTTGCATCACCAGGGAGTTTCTGTACCACTGAGATATAACCCTGACCCAAGGTCTCTTTCTTACTCTCCCAGAGTGTTGGGGTTTCAGACTGTGACAATTTTTTATAGCCATAGTAAATTTTCTTTGAATGAGGTTTAAACAACTCATCTTGAAATATTGAAATGCCATGGAGTCTGTCCAATTTACCACAATCCTCCCCTCTGTGAGATCTCAAGTTACGTTTTATTACAGTTTTCTTTATCTTTAGCTCAATTGGTGTATGTCAAGTTAGAGAACCATGGGTCTTGTAGTCATTCTTTGAAAATGTGAATAGGGAATGATTTATACTTTATCTTTTTAGGGTATATGCTATTCATACACAAGCCTGTAATCTCAGCGCTCTCTGAGGCTGGCATAGGAGAGTTGCAGCCTGGGTGAGTTCACAACTTGAGAAGACCCTGCCTCAAAAGGAGAAGCAGATACATGGACAGAGAATACAGGTCAGTGTCATGGTCTTGCAGCTATGTCCTATTACATAAATAACACATCTGAAACACCATGGCATATAGCAGAGAAATTCTGGATTGGTCCAGGAGAATTATGGAAGCTGAGAGGAGAAAGGCCAGAGGCCACGCGCAAGAGCTGCCTCTGTCCCTCCCTCTGGGTGACAGCCAGCTCTGTGCACTGCCAGCCTTGATTTCCTCTCTAACGTGGGGTGGCCACACCAGCAGAAGGACCTGTGAGGCCAAGGCAGCACTAGGCTGGGGAGCTGTGCAGGAAGAACTGCCCCGTGCTCATCCTCAGGCAGTGCCCGCCATCGCCATGGGCTTGCTCCTCAGTGCTGAGGTGATCTGGGTTCTTCTACTCAGGTCATCGAAACCGGGCACCCAATCTCAGGAATGCGAGAGGTGTCCCCATGAAGTCTCCATGGCCCTGGAGGCCAGTGCAGGAGAGCAGTGGAGTGTGGAGCTGGGGGTTGGGAACTGGAATCCAACCCAGAGTTCTACCCTGAGGTCTCTGGGACCTTGAGCTGGCTGAAGAAATATTCCAAGCCTCTGTTTACAAAAGAAATCATGCAGGGACAAATGCTAAGATCTTCTGACTTGCATCTTCAAAGTAAAGGCTATAGAGGATTAAGAAACTTATTTGTCTTAGCAATTTTCCAAAATGCTAAACAAAATATTGACTTTCACTACCTGAAATTATCCACAGAGCCTTCCTTGTCTCTTGTTCCAGCATTAGTCTTGACATTTCATAAGTTAAAGACAGAAAAATATACCAAAATTTCTATGCTGCGACCTATAGTCTTATTGCTAGGGAGTGTTAGGAAATTGACATGACGTCACCTAGAGAGGAGAAAGAGAGATGCCTTCTTCAGGTAGGGTCTACTCCCATTCCACACAGACTGTGTTTAGCACTCCTTCATAAATATTAACTAGACCTAGGACCTGAGGAGGAGGTAGACCAGTTAGCTGGAGGTTACAATCTATATAGGTGCTTAGTCATTATCAAAAAAAATTCAGATGGGCACAGAGTGCTGCACCGTTAGGTACATGCTGCAGATGGAGAGTGTCTGCCGAAACCTGAACACTGCTAATTCACACTGCGGGCCTATTGGGGAGGGGGTGCATGGAGGGAAGCATTTTGTTATGACAGTCCCACTTGCATTAATGCCTTGAGGCCTTCCAGGAAAGAGCAGAGGGCAGGGACCTCTCTTTCACTACCCCTTTCTCTGCCCTGGGATGATTAAGCATAAAGACCTTGTCGCATGCCAGCACCTGCCTGTAGGTACGGAAACATTTCTCAGAACATTTCTGTTTGTGCAAGTCACCTCATCTTAGGCACTCCGTCTCAGCAGCAGAAGCAGGCTTCTCTGATGAAACCGAACCTTGGTGCTCCTGCACGATTCACATGCTGCAACCTCACTTCCATTGGGAGGGGTCTTAGCCACTTTTCTAGTTGCTGAGACAAAAATACCTGACATGCAAAGTTAGGGGAGGAAAGGTTTACTCAGCTGACAGTATGCAGAGGTGTAGGTCACTCATTGGCTGGCTGCAAGGAAGGGAGGCGAGGCAGACAGAGGTCGCAGAGGACAAACAGGTCATGGTGGGCAGAGGTAGAAAAGCAACAGGGGTCATGCATGGCTCTTTCTAGCCCTTCTGTCTTGTCCAGGCTACTTAGGGTGGGCAGCGCTCACGCCCTTAATCCTAGTGCCCTTGAGCCTAGTGTTGCATTATGAGTCAATGCCAGCCTCACATACTCTGGATCCAGCCACCTCTGAAAAAGCCCACCCCTGACTGCATGAAGCTTTGGGGGACATCTGAGCACAGGCCTTAGCAGCAGGGGACCAGAACATAAAGGCGAGACCCTCATCCATGCGATTACTGCCCTGAGGAAGAGACTAGAAAGCCAGTTCTCTGCTACAGCACTCCAGTTGGATTAATCCAAACATCATGGAAGAGTTTCTCAGTGATCCCAGTACAAGAAGCCCTTCAGCTCCAGGCAGGCACAAAGGGACTGTGCTTGTGGCAGGAGAAATGTCACGCCTTCTGTCTCCACGGGGCCAGTTGCGTGACCTCCTAGGCCACAAGGAGGCAGCTTACGCAGATGCTTCTCTCTGCTTAGATGTGGCATGCAAGCCTTCAAACAGGGTGGGGTACAGCTCAGCAGTGAGCAGGAGCTGCACCAGGAGCAGCTCTGGGCTCAGGCCCTGCTCCCACCCCCACGCCTGGGGACCTGCTTCGGGAAGCAGGGATGGATCAGAGCCCCAGACAGGCCTCACATCCTGGATCTCACCACACACGGTGCTCAAGTAGTACCTGATTAAACAGAAAAGTAACCTTTGAGCAATATCAGGGGTGAGAAAATCTCATCATCAGACTGTAATTTCTGCCACCAGTGCCAAAGACCCAAATAGATCAACTGCATTGGGCATTAGGGAACTGGTGACAAAATTGACATCTAACCTGTCCTGTCAAACAGTTCAAGCCAACCCATGTTACAGCATGGGGGAGCACAGAAAGTAGTGAGTAAATAAAGAGGTGGCAAGTGCATTATAAAATATGGGATACTGGGTAGACTCACCCCATGCAAATAAACCAGTTTGTCTTATTATGGTGTGAGGCGGTTGGAAAAATTATAAGGGTTACATTTGGAAATGGTTTGTTTTGTGTTGCAAAATTAAAGCAAAGACAGTCTGAAAATGAATGACGATCTCTTCATTGCTATGTCTCGTCCCCTAACTCTTAGTACACAGGGAGAGAGAGGAAAGACATCAGGCAGCACAGTTTGTCAGCCAGGGGCTTTGGGAGGCTTTGCTGTCTTTGGTGGCGACCCTAAGAACAGAAAAGACCCAAGAGACTGCACTCAAGGAGCCCCAGGGCCAGGCCCTCCCGTGACGAACAGCCTGCACAGGCTCTGGTGTGTGATCACTCCAAGTGACCATGAGCTACGGTTTTCAGATCTCCTGTGACTCTCCTATTGTCTCAAGGCCAGCAATGCTTCAAAGCAGCTACCAGGTCCCTCAAGGCCCTGCAGTCTCTCAAGTTAAATGACTATTCCCTGTGCATGAGTTTTGAGATGAATCTAAGGGATATGGCTGAGTCTTGCTGCCTTTTGGCTGTAACCACCACACTCCCATGCACAATAAGCTGCTACGAATGCTCAGGTTTTCTGTTACAGGTTGGACCACAGCAGCAGAACACTGGAGTTCCATATGCAGCCTAAAATGACTAGGTGAGATGTTGAATAAGTGTCCCCTGTTGTCTAGGCAGGAAATCCTTACTCTTTAAAACATAGCACTAGAGGGGCGTGGAGAGACTTCCGAAAGAGGGCACTGCAGGAGGCACTAGATCCCTGCTGATGTGTCAAAGGGACTGTGAGAAGCTGGTTCATTTACTTGCTTGGCCTCCAGCTGCTAGGACATGTGCACCTTCTTCTGCTATCTATTCCTACCAGGATGCACTGTTTTGCTACGGGTCCAAAAGCGGTGGGCCAATTGCCTATGGATTGATTCTCCAAAACTTTGAGCCAGTACAAGTCTTTCTTCTTTTAAAGTTGATTAGCTCTAGTATTTTGTCACAGTCATGGAAAGCTGCCAGACTCAGTAGACTGAATTCAAGTTAAATGAGGCTTTAGAGATTGTCCTGAGATTTCTAGATGGGTTTTCCTTAGAATTCCATCACAGGATTAGATTCCAAGATTTTTTTTTTTTTAAATTACTATTCCTCTTTTTCTCTTCCTATTGTGTAAAATTAATAAGCCCAACAGTTGCCCAGGAGGATGTGTCACTTGCCCAGGACACAGTGGGCAGGCCTCCTATATGCAAGCTCTGCTGTCCCTTGGCCAGCAGGATGAAACGCAGGATGAAAATGTGACACCCCCTCACCCCCACCCCCACCCCCAAGGAGTCCCTATGTAAGAAGAAAGGCAGAGACAGAAATAAACACTTCCAACCTGCGTGAGTCAGCTTTTTTCTGCTTCTGGCATCAACTACAGGATGCCCACAGATTGAGAGATGATTTGTTGGGATTCATGGTTTCAGTGGGTTCAGTCTGTAGTCCACCAAGTCCAAGGCAGAAATGGCATGGCAGAAGGGCTCAGTGGAGGACAGCTGCTTATGGGACGGTGGGCAAGACGCAGAGAGGCAGAGAGAGGAGCTGAAGGCCAGAATACGCACTGCTATATCGTGTCGTCAGGGACTCACATTCTACTGGCAGATTCAGGCAAAAGCTCAGTGATGGATTAATCCACTTAGGATCATAATGATCATCTCCATGATCTAGTTGCTTTCCAAACACGTAAGACTTTGGGGGAGATGTCTGTTATCAGCTCTAATGCAGTCCAATGACGACTATAGATAGGTACAACTTGGACAGCTGAAGAGAAAGTTTGGGAACTATTTTATAGAGAGATCACTGGAGGGACATATGGGGCTCCTATGATAACAAGAACAGTGCTTCAAATGAACCCCAGGATAAGGGACATAAACAAGAGAGAGTTGTGGTTTTAAATTGCTTTGGCTTTAAATCTTGACTCCTGAAAACACATCTCTCTTCTCTGGGCCCCAGCTATCCTGTCAAGAAAAGAAGCTCTGCTCACCCTCTTGGGCAGCATAAGAGTTAAGTACAATGCTATTTAAAAACATGGTAGCCTGCCTAGAACCAGGTCAACTCCCAATAAACAGGAGCTCAGAGATATTTCCTCAGTCAATCTTAGCTTGATGCTATGAGTTTGAAGGGAACAATGAAGCACAATAATAGAAATAATTTCAGTTTTGCAACAACTACCTCTGTCTGCTTAAATAATTGTCATAAGTAATGAACTGCAGCATTCAAAAAACTGACAAGTTCCAAAAAATTCCTCAGTGTAAGTGTGAACATTTTGCTGTTCTGTTAGCTGCAGAGAGACAAATGATGAAGGACAAGAAAAATAAAAAAAAATAGTATAAAGTAGCTCTTAGGCTAGCATTTTGAAAGCACAGCTATTATGGGTGATTATTGCCTTTATCAGAGAACCTTCTAGAATGATTTAAGAGAGACAAAGCAGCCCGAGGTGACAATCTTAAGCCAGCAGGGCCTGGTGGGTCTTGGAACTCGAACTATACCAAACGCTTTCCTGCCAACCCACAGCGCTCTGCACCTCCTGCTGGGCTGTGTGTGCTGAAGCAACCCTGCATGGGCTCAGGAGCAGGGGTGAGGGCCCCCCTGAAAGACTGAAGGTTCAGAGGCCCTAGAGCAGGCATCCTCCAGGCCCACTTGGCTGATGCAGAAACAGCTTTAAGGAGCAAAGTGCAGAAAGCCTGGGACATGGGTGACACTGACTTTACCCAAAGGACAACTTCTTGGTTCACTTTAAGTCACTTCTGAGATGACAAAGGACAACTGTCTATCTGAGACCAGGAAAGTCCAACTAAAAAACCAAGGCATCAGCCTCCACCTCAAAGCCCAATCTGCTTATTATAATAGCAACACTTTCATGTCTGGTTGCCAGGACCACAGATCCTTCCTGCCGCCCCACTCAGCACGTTGGTGTCATCAGGAGACCTCGGACTGGCAGCAGCAGTGCTTTGCATCTCTCTCCTGGAGCCTTTTCCTGAGGGGGGTAACCAAGTCAACAGTTATTACCACCTCACTGGCAGGAGGAGCTGTGCTCAAGCAGCGAGGAACAGGAAGCTGGACCGGCTTGAGCACCCCTGCCGGGGCCTCCCCACCTTGGTCTTCTTGTCCCATGAATGGGGGCTGGGGCCCAAGTCTGTCCCTAAGGGACCAAGAGAGACAGAGCAGTGACTGCTTTGAGCAGTGCAGGTCCAGGGTTCAGAGGGGAAGAGAGCAGGCACCGAAGCGCCCAGCTTGATCTGCTCCTTCCAGCTTAGGCCACATGACACGTCAAGCATTTGGACTGGCACACGGCCATGCAAGCTTCAACCAGAAGGTAAAGTACGGTCCTGTTGTGTGTGGAGAAGAGAGATGAAGTCACTACCACATGCTCAGTGACTGCGATCAACAGGCCATGGAAGGACAGGGCAGCATCCAGAAGGCCGTCAAAGCATGATGCGATCTGAACCTGACAAGCAACAGGAGAAGGTGGGAAGGCACCAGGGCTCCATGCACAGGAAGGGGCATGCGCAAAAGGCCCAGAGCTCTGACCTATGTGGGGAAGTGGGGTGGGGACTCTGGGTAGATTGTGAGGTGTGACTACAGAACAGAGAATGGTGAAGAATAAGACTTGAAGGATCAGAATCTAAGGGTCATGTGGCGGAACATGAAGCTCATCAATGCTCTTACCGTAAGAAGCAGAACAGTCGGGGGAGGGCTGGCTTTTAGGCACCCACTATGAGCATTAAGTGGTCTAAGCTAATTCAGTGCACTGTCGCTAACATTATCATTAAATGCAAGGCTGCACTGAACCTGATGGCTCGGTCAAGCAGAGCATCTATTAGGGCTCCTCCTTCTCCAGCCACCAATTAGTCCTGGAGTGACAACAGGCTGCCAGGCGCTCCTCCAGGCTGGCTCCTTGAAGGGTGACTCACTCTAGACAAATCCCTCCCTGGCTGCAGTTCCTGGAATAGATTTAACATTAAAGAAGTAAGTGTGTCACAAATGAATGCGACCGAAGTCATAGACGTGGCCCTGAAGTGTACAGGAAGTGGCAGCTAGTACAGGTTGGCACTTCTGCCAAGGTAGGAGGCTGAGACAAGTTCTTGCTGGGGATCCAAAGCCATGTACTTAAATATAGGTGCCATCAGTAAAGCCGGCATGCACAGGACAATCTGGAAAGGACAGGGGCCTGCTTGTATATGGATTTTGTGAAGATTGCTGACGTTATCTTAGAGAAATACTGAAGATTGCAAACGATCACGCAGGTTGCAGAGCCAAAGAAGACTGAAAAAAGGAAACAGTGGAGCACGCAAGATTTGTGTTTCAGCTGAGGATAGCAATAAAAAAGAGGTTATGAGGGGCTGAAGGATCAATCACCAACTGTAGTGTACAAACATAAGCGTAATAGCTGCTGGAAGGCAAGGAGGATCGATCTGGGGTTACCATATTTGATTAATTTTCATCTTTCAGTCTTCCAAATGCCTCTGTGCCTCGGTTTCCCACTCTATACTATTACTTTGTAATCTTGGGGCCCATGACCTAGTTTTGGGCTCACGGGGCAAGAACATTTTCTGGGGGCTGTGGAGGAAGGCTTCCTTCCCTGGTTAAAAGAGGGACCTTGCTTTGCTCCGCTTTCGATCCCAGCCATGAGATGTGCTGCCTGGGACCATGGTGTCCTCTTACCCCCTGCAGGAGAGGGCCAGCCGGCAGGGACGGTCGGGCACCAGGGCAGTAAGCAGCTAGACGCAGGATGGCATTCTTGACCTGCTTTTCCATCAAAATCCTGCTCTCCAGCAAGAAAAGACTTGCGATCCCTATTGCATCTGCTGTGCAGGCATTTACTACATACCGGGCTCTCTAATGGGTGATTTGGACCCGTTATAAAATATGATTCCCTCTGAAAAGTCCACTGGGAGGTTGGTCTTCACGTTGAAGATAAAGTAATCAAGGCTCACAAAAGGAAAACATCCTCGATGTCAAATACATCAACTGATACATCCAGGGGGTGCTGCTTTAGGGTCAGGGTCACAGTGAGTGGCCAACAGCTTGGGGGACAGAACTCTGATGCCAAGGGTGGACCTCCCTCAGCAACGCAGGGCACCTGTGGGAACCGGCGCCCCCTCCAGACGCAGGTGGCTCCTATGCAGCCTGAGAGCAAACCCTTCCCCAGGGAGGAGCTGGAAGAGGGGGCGCCTCCTGCATAGGCTGCGTCTCTTCAGGAGAGCTAAACTCCGCCCAGTGGAAGGTGACAAGCAGGCCCAAGGCAGCTCCTCCCTCAGCATAGCCCGAGGATGGCTGAGCGTGGGGCAGGGTGGCCAGTCCCTCCGCAAGGTGGCCCTCAACTCCCCTGCGTCCCTCTGTGTGATCTTAGGAGACCTCAAGCTCTCAGAGCGGGGAGGTGGTGTATGCTTTCCTGTTTATGTTACATTTTTCTTCTTCGCTGTTGTTAGTGTGACGGTTATACCATCTGCACCTTTCTCTTCAGCTACAGAGCATTATGCTGGGGTGCTGAGAAACTCAGAGGTGGTGTTTATCTAAGGAACCCCACTGGGATTGGAGCAGGGCTTGCTCAAGACTGCCCCGGATGCGCCATCTCATTGGCTCCTTTGAGCTTTTCCTGCGCTTCCTGTCCACCCTCACATTTTCCTCTCTTGCTCTCTGTCCCTCCTGCCTGCTCCCTTCTTCCCTTTCCCTCCTGGGCTTGGCAGCTGCATCCGCTCACCCTGTGGAGGCCTCACTCGCTGCCAGGCAAGATTGCTTTGACTTTGGGAGCCCCTGAGTAGCTGGGGTTATGGATGCTGGGATTCTGGGTGCTTGGATTCTGGTGCCGGGCAGGGATTCTGCATGTGCACCCCGCATCTCGCTCCCTCTCTGTTGTTCGTGTCTTCCCCTCACCTCTACTTCCCCACCGTTTCTACACTGCTGCTTTGGATCTGTTGACCCAGGAAGTGCATATAAAGGTGGACTTGAGTCATCTAATTGAAGACCGAAGGACGTCAGGGAACAGGACAGAGACACTCTTGGATAAATATGATGCGGGAGCTTTAGTTCCTGGTCTCTGGGCATGGCGTTGGGACTGTGCTCCAGAATCTGTCCTTGTTTCCATTATCTTATTCATTACCTATCTCTCTCCCTCCCCTCCCCTCTGCCTCTCCCACTCGCTCACTCTTTCCCCTCTCTGTCTCTCTGTCTCTCCCTCTCCTTCTTCTTCTCTTCCTCTCTGCCTGTCCCTGTCCCTATCTCCCTCTCTCTATCTGTCCCCCTCCCTCTCTCCTCTCACTGCCGACTACAAGTCAGGCACTCCATATGCACGTGACATAATTCATTTGCTTTTTTGAGCTTTAAGCCATCCTCTCCTATACTTGTTAAATCAGGCCCACTTTTCAAATGTGGAGACTGAGGTTAATGGCTTGAAGCAGCTTGCCTCCTGTGGCACAGCTAGGAAGCACCTGGCTGGACTCTAACAGGTGTCTCCAGCTCGTCCTAAGCAGATGCTGTTCTGTTTGGTTTTCTTTTGCTTTTCTTAGTCCATATTCCAAAGAAACACATTACTAACAAACAGTTTAGTTAAATGAGAAGTTATTAATGTTATATGCAACAGAAAAGAGTTATTTCAGCAAGAGCAATGTTCTACTATTGAAGAAGCTATAAAACTTGATTTCAGAAAATACACAAGCAACAAAATTCTACTCCATTTAATCCCCCACCGTGTTATTACCTGACATGGAAATGCCACATTTTCACAGCCATCCCCAGAGCAACGTGCTCTGTCAGCGCAAGAGCTGGGACTCAGCTCACACCCCGAGGTCATGTGCCTGGTGGCCGAGCGTCTGAAAGGCCCTCTCATGTTTCATTGGCTTCGGATGCATCTGATGCAGGAACAACCTCAGGTGTGAGTTTCCAGAGCACAAAGCGCCCCTTCAGGGCGCTCAGTGGAGCCCTTGTGTGGGCCTGGGTTCTCCAATTCCATGCCCACAGTAACGAGCTGGGAGCAATGTCTGTACTTAATAATGCCCTGGTTTTCTGGACCTGACGCTGCCCTGGTGGCCACACCGACTGCAACACCTGGAGAATAATCCGCCTCATCACTGCAAGCCAGGGCAGAATCTGGCTCATTTATTAAATGCACAGAGGGTTCTGTTTTGCCCTTTTTAGCAAACAAATAAGCTCTCTTTGGCTTGAATGCTCCATGGCTTAGCTCACCGGGGAAAACAACTTCTCTTTCACATGGGAACGTTCCTCCCAGGCCTAAACATTTTGCGTTTTCCTTTCTTTAACTTCTGTCGTCATAAAACTTTTGAAAAAGTAATCTCCCAGAACAGTTCCCTGGATTCTTAATAAAATACAGGGTGCCCCATTTAAACTTAAATGCCCAGTAAGCAATATACGAGTTACGTTATCTAGGTCTCGGACATGCTTGACACAAGCTCTCACTAGATTAGATTCCTCACTAACAACAAGGAATGTTTGGGCTTTAGTATCTAAGACACATGTACAACACGTGAGGTTCCTCTGAAACGGAAACTGAATTAGGTGTCCTGTGGTTTCACTTTCTACACCTAGTAAGGGCCTGCCAGAAATGGAAGGAGGGCACCGCTACTGTGCTTGCTTGGGCCTGGGGCCTTCACGCTGGAGATCATCTTTAATTTCATTAGAATGCTGAGAAAACGGGCTCAGGAGAGCAGCCATGCTTGGCGGGGGTGGGGTGGGGGTGGGGGCGTGGCGGGCGTGTGTGTTGCTGGCACCTGGCACCCGCCCATTCCAGGAGGCAGAGGCAAAGGGCGCACGAGCTGCTCTGCTCGGAGTGCAAAGCACGGCCTGGGAAAAGGCCTGACTCAGTGAGAGCCTGTTTCTGAGCCCTGGAGAAGGGGCCTGGGGTGCAGCTCAGTGCAGGGGCCCAGGGTTCAACCTCTTATAATGTAAAAAGGTAGGCAAGCAAGTCCAGGATTAAACCACAACAAGGGTTTGTAAGTCTATAACTTACACCCTGAGCCTCCTTCCTGCCAGAATGCTGGGAGACAATCGGCTGGAGGAGCCATCTGACAGGAGCGCGAGCCCTCAAACTCCATGTCGTCGCTCAAGTCCTTATTTTCCGGAGCGAGGCGAGCACGCCTTTTCATTTCAGCTGCATCTGCAATCACCTCTCCCTCACTGTATTTTAACTGCTGATACAGGACTTTGATTTACTCTCCCAAAGTAAAGAATGAAAACATTTACATAAAACAACCCACTGCGGAATGTGCATGCACTGAATCTGCAAGGAATTCTGGGAGAAATGCGACGCGATCTAAAGCGCTGAAACGGAAAGTTCTTGTCGGATGAAAGAAGACGGGAATGTTTTATACCTAAATGTAGCCCTTTGCCTATAAAAAATTTGGGCCACTCAGTCCTCCAGGGAATTTAAACATCTCCACCCTGAGCCCTCTGCTCAGTGCAGGTGGAGAACCTCAGAGGTAGCTCCAGCCTCCACCACGTCTTCTCCACGGATCCAAGCGTGGCTGTTGCACAGTCAAGTCTCAGTTTCCCAAAATGTAAAGTGGAGATTCTGAGAGCTTTGCTCTGCCCACCAGGTCAGGAGATAGCACAAGGGAAAGGAGATAGCAGACGTTGTCGCCCTGTAGGACATGGAAGTGGGGACTTATTGCTGTAATCTTTTCAGGCCAGAGAGCTTTCACAGGGCCAAGCTCACTTCAGCAGAGGGCTAATGTCAGGGTGCCCTGATTAGCCCTCCGTGAGCACACTGGAGACCCAAAGCCAGTTGGAGGAGTCCCTAAAGCTTTAGGACGATCCAAACCCAACCCTACTGTGACAGTTAGTCTTTGCCATTTCTCTCTCACACCTCTCTTTTCTCTTGAGAATTTCTTACCCCAAGCAGTCCACCCAGCTATCCTAGAAGGAAAAGCTGCCTGGTTCTTTCCTGAAGCACTACTCGGAGCCAGATGTGCTAGGCTAGAAACTGAAGCAAACTGCCTCTCCTGGAGGGCAGAAACTGGTGGCAGAGGAAGACACAGTGAGCGAGTGAGACCGCCAAGGAGGCGGGTGATGGCCCTGTGGCACTCTCGTGGCACAGCTAAGAGAGCATTCCTGTGCAAGAAAGAAACAGGACAACGGAAGGGGCATGATCTTGGGATGGTCTAGTAAGGAACGGCAGGCATTTTTCACCCATTTCTCAATCTCCTGGATGACTGCCCCGCCAACAGCACAGTTCTCTGTGCTCTTTGGCTTGCTGGACGCCTGGATCCCATCCTCTGCGGAGAACTGCCCATAGTTGGGCGGGTTCACCATGGCACACTAGCATGTAACTCCAGGTCTAAGACACAGGGAACCTCAAAAGCCGTATTCAGTAGTCACTTTCATTAAAAGTGAGACTCTAGACCAACATCAGAAACTAAGTCCTAGGTGCAATTCCCAGCAACTAATCAGAACTGCAAGCTTTCCCATCAAAACATATTTCAAGTGGGGCACAAAAAACTTGATTTTGGTTATGCAAAACCAAAAGCAGACTTCAGACTCCTGATCACCTGCCTGACACCTACTGGTTATGACACTGCCATTTCCTATCACCTTCCCTGGTTGATTCATTTCTGATCCTTCAGACTCACCGCCTGACCAGTCAAGGTTTTCCTTATCTCCTTGCTTTTCGCTGTGTTCTCCTCTACAACCCAAGGGTGAGGATTTCCATCTGTTGTATTCCCTACTGAGCCACCAGTGGATAGAACAATACTTGGTACAAGGCTGGAACTCAATAAATATGTGTTAATGGAGTAAATGTGATCTCTGTAACCACTCACTGTGGAAGGGACAAGAAGCATCGCCAGCAGACTAAAGACTCTGACCTCACAGAGGGAAACTGATCAGAACGCTTCTGAGCCCACACCATTAGTTCCCTTGCCAGGATGTCCTAGCTAACTGGTTTACCTGGGTCTACCTGAATTCCCCCTAAATTTCCCTTCTCTCCTCCAAAACAAAAATCTGTAAACTGGAGGCCTACAGCACAGAGAGGTCAGAATACAGAGGTGTCCTATCGGATCCACAGAGTGCTGTGTGGAAATGTCACATCAGGTGCTGGCAATCAAAAGTCGATAGATTCACACCAAACTGCAAAGAGGCATTCTATCTTGAAAAATCAATCATTAGAGGTCGTGCCTGCAGCCACTGGAGGTAGAAGGAGGTCCAAGCTGCAGGATTCCCTGAGACAGGTGTGGCACAGTTGTGTGCTGGCTGGCTGCTCCTTTGCTCTCATCTGGCCAGTGAAGGTATCTGAGGCTGCGACCCCTGCTGGAAAACCATCACAAAGCATGCAATGTAGAAGGAAAAAAAAAAAATAAAAAAATAAAAAGATCCCCACTGGGAACCATTTCCTTTATGTTCAAGCTACTCCTTGGAAGAATAATGAATTCATTTTTCTAGAACTCTCATGGTAACACATAACTATTGACAAACTATGGCCCAGTAAATATTATTCTAACGGCCTGCAAAAGCTATGGCCTTAATTCCCCCTGGGTAGAGGGCTCTGAGAATGCTCATGCTCTGGGCTGCCCTGCAGATGGATTGTTGGAGGCTCTGTGCAGGAGCTGGCTGCAAGGCTGCCTGGCTCAGGAAGTGCAGGACTTTCTGGAAGAACCAGGGCTGCCTCTAAGAACTGCTGAGTTGCTGCGAAGCCAGCGTGGAAAGTGGGAAGGAATGAAAGGAGCAGAGTCCCGTGGTGATGTCAAGATGGTGCCAAAGGAACTGTTCCCTGGGAACCACATCCCGAGATACCTGGGTGGTTGCTGATACCGCCACTTGATCTGTGACCAAGGGGATAACCATGCCTACTGTCCCCGGGCCTTTCTGCTGGTCCCTCAAGATTCCAGAGTGGGAATCTTGTTAAGGGATCAGTGATACATGCAGGAAAAAAGGGCCCCACCTCCCAGCAAAACATCTATTTTGATCAGAAGATTGTAACTGGTACCCCCCAAATAAGACCTGTGGCTCCTAGCTGGGCACCTTGCAACATTCAGTAGGATTTCAGTAGTGATGGACAAGAGGCCACTGTGTGGGTACCATGCCTATAGTCCACGGGAACAGGCCAATCTGAATCTCAATCTGGTTGCTTTGTACCTTTTCAAAATTAATGGAGCTTCTTAATCTGTACTGTCCCTATTTTAAAAATAGAAACGATGCCATCTGTTCTCTAAGGTTGCTTGAAGATTCATTTCAATCATTCATTCACTTTCCAAACATATTTTTTCTAAGGAACATCTATTAATTGAACAACTAAAATGCCAACAGAGTGAAGGTGCTCTGGTCTGATGACAGATTCAGATAAGGGACACGCAGGTCATCTCATGACACTGGTCATTATTCACTTGGCTCCAACTGATTCGTCTTATCCACAACTTCTCTCCTTTTTGCTTGATGAACTGATATGAAGTCCTCCCTCCCAATAGATTTTCTGCAAGCAGATGTCATGCACTAGGTTAAATAAATGAAAAGCGAAGTCTGAAATGCAAGGCTGATCTTGAAAATGAGAGACTAATAATTCTGTGAGACCTAGTGCTGAAAGAATTTCTGACTACTAGGCTGGTGAGATAGTTCAGCAGACTAAGCGCCTGCTGAGGCAAGCTCAGGTTAGAGCCCTGAAGTGCTGAGGCAGCCACCTAGTCTGTGTGTGGTGGTGCATGCCTGTAATCCCAGCACTGCGAGGCTGAGACAGGACGATCAGTCCATCAGGAAGATGAGTCCAAGCTGTGTAGTGAGACCCTGTACCAAAAACATTATTAAATAAAAAAAGAATTTTTGACCACAAAGAGAAACTGTACAATAAGAAGACATCCTTTCCTTCGTTTAAGGTTTAACACTCATAATTAACTCATTCACACCCAAATGAAATTTTCATGAACATTAAGGGAGACAGAAAATAGAATACAGGAAGTGTAAACGAAGTAATTCCAAAACTCCATTGATGTCTCATAGTCATCCAAGTGCTTTTTGTATATATGTTGTGGCTTCCTGCTAAAAACGTCTCAGTCCGTATTTTACAAAGATCTTGAGTTCATGGGAAGCTCAGACAGGGGCAAGTTTGCCTTTGTTCTTGGTGCAAGAAGTTGGTTTCATACACAGTTGTAAATCCCTTGCTGTCCCCTAGGAGGAGAGGGCAGCCTTGATAGAATACTTGTGTCCCGGGGCCAGGGTGCGGGATCACAGTTGCCCCAAGTCTGTGGGAAATGACCCTGATCTCTGCCAACCCCAACCCGAAAGTTGCTTCCTCCTGTTGCGGCGTTTTGGAGTAGCCAGGAAGTTGCCGAGAGCCAGCAACAGGTGTTTCACATGGGGGCCCAGGGCCAGAGCTTAGGAGCAGCCCAGAGTCCTCGCCTGAGCACCGAGCATGGGCCGAGGCTGGGCTCCCTCGGGCCATCTGCACGTGTCCCATGCATCCCTCTAACCATAGCCTCCGGCAGAGAGCACAGTGGAGCCTGGACCAGGCCCACACACGGAGGGCAGGTGCCCCGCTCTCTGACCCACGGTGTCTACCATCAAGCAGCTCATAGCAGCCAGTCCGTCTTCCCAGTCAGTACCACAATTATAATTTAAGACAAGAAAAGCTTCCACAAAGCTTTCCCTTCAGAAAGCCCCTGAGATTTCTCTAGCAGGAGAATTTCTTCTTTTGACGACATAAGCACAAACCCAGCCTATGCTGTGGAGTCCAAAGAGCCCTGTGCTTTAAGACAGGCTCTTGAGCAAACGTCCTTGCAAGGCCCTGTCTGCTGGAGCAGGGGAATAAAGCTTCAGACCAGAGTACTGAGGCCTGCCTGGCTCCTTCCAGAGCCACCTGCAATTCGAAGGCACCGCTATCTCACCGGCTTCCCCCGTAGAAATCTCCGGGTTGAAAGCTAAGGTGTGCTGCAGACCCAGGACCCTCACAGTAGCCAGCAGTCCGAAAAAGCCTCAAAAATCCCCACCAAGCGATCTGCACTCCAGGCTGCCGCTGTCACGAGCTACTCTCACTTAAGAGTGCTTAGTCATGAAGTTGTCCAGCCCTGTCAAACTCAGCGGCGAGAGTGAGATGGGCAGAGGAGCCTTTAGCAGCTGACCTTTCCCTGCCTAGCACAGGAAGAAAGAAAACCTTACATAACACAGTGGTCCATTTCAATGTGTCATTTCTGTGGTCCTGCGAGGCAACACAAATCTAAGTGCTGGGACCATAAAGCAGAAGGTAACTCAGGGATTCGCAGCTGTGGCAGCCTCGCCTGGAATTTCAGCAGGTCAGGCTTATTCAAATTGCACCCAGTGTCTCTGGGAAAGCAGGAAGCAAGAATAACTCTGAAAGCTGAAGGCGGCGCTTTAGAAAAGGAGAGAGGCAGCAGAAGTTAGCGCTCCCTTCTCGTTTTCTTCTTCTTTTTTTTTTAGAATTCTTGGAATTTACCCTTTAGAGGATGCTGGCCACTGCTTTTCTACAAACTACGGTAGATGCTATCGCGAAGCCAGGACCTGCGCTGGGGACCAAGGATCTAGTGCACGCTCCGCAGCAGCCCTGCCCGCTGGCGGTACACCCAGGAACCAGGAGGCTGGGCTGCGGACGCCCAGGGCCAGGAGGTGCAGAAGAGCCCAGGGCTGATGTCGCCCCTCAACTGCTCCCACGGGTGCTCTCTACGGCCACCCCTTCTAGCAGGAGCCTGCACGAGAAGGCTTAGCCTGCAGACGGTGCAAGCAGAGCCGCCTCCCCAGGATCCCCCCAAAGCATCTCGGCAGAAGTTGTGGATAAAAATAGCTGGGGATGCGCGGAGGGAAGGGGAGGAGCGAGTCTCTCGCAAGGCGAGGCGAGGCGAGGATAAGGCTCCTTCGGCAAAGTGGAGGGTGGGTGGGAGGACGCCACTCCGGGCCTTCTTGGGCAAGGCTGCGGTGTGCGGAAGGCTGCGTGCCCTCCTGCAGAGGGGCTAAGACACAAGCCCTGCGCCTCCCGGACCCCGCATCCTGGCTTTGGTTCCTGCGTGTGTGTGTGTGTGTGTGTGTGTGTGTGTGTGTGTGTGTGTGTGTTTCTGCTCTTATCGCATCCCCAGCCTGCGCTCCCGTACGGGTTACCGAGCCAGGCTCCAGGACCCGCTAGGGCCAGATGGGCGAGCAGAGCGCAATGCTACCCGGCTGGGAGGGGATGCGCGCTTGGAGCGCAGGTGCGCACCCCGCCGCCCCCAGCCTTCGTGCCCAGCCACCTTCACTACCCCAGGGCACCCAAAAAGGAACCAAACGGGAAAAAAAAAAAAAAAAAAAAAGTGAAAAGTAACAGGAGAAAGCAAGCGTCGCCGGTAGCCGGCAGAGCGCTACTTACTGTCAGGGCGGTCGCCTCAACCTCTTCCCCTGCGAGCGGCGCTAGCCGGGAAGGCGCCCGCTCTCCGCGCTACGCGCTACCTTAACTGAACGCAAAGACAAACGCACCGGGCTTCCCAGCGCCCCTGCCCAACTGGCTCGGGGACTTTGGCCCAGTTCTCCTCCCCAGCGTGGTCAGCTCGGCGTAGCCCCCAGGGTCCTAAGGAAGCCGCGGGCGTGCGGTGGTCGCAGGAGCTCAGCTCAGCTACGGAAACGGCCAGCCCGGGCGGGTCGGGAACTCAGGTCTCAGACCGTTCGGACTGGTCCCGGAGAGTTGTAGGCTGCAGGGAAGAGCTCTGCCTCCTGCAGCTTTCCTGTGCCTGGGCTGCACCTGCGCGGGCCTCCACGCAGCCGGAGTCCGGGGCGCCAGGTGCGGTCGCCTCGCTGCGCCCGCCGCGCCCTCCCCAGCTCCACGCCCGCGCCCCACTCACCTGCGCCGCGCGCGGGTCCAGCTCGTCGGGCGCCCGAAGTGGGCTCTCGCGCTGGGCCATGGGCCGCGCCGCCGAGCGCTCGCGTCCTGGGCGGCGAATCCCGGGGCCCGGGTCAGGCAGGGCGCGTAGGGAAGGTGCGCAGGCTCCCGCAGAGACCCGCTGCTGGCGCCGGGTCGGGGCTGCCAGCTCGCCGAGCACCTTGCGGGCGGGCGTTTCGGAGCTTAATCCTAAGAGGGAGGAGCAGGGGGAGGAGCGGGAGCAGGAGGAGGGACAGAGGAGGCTGGGCCCTGGGGGAGCTCGGCGGGCAGAGAGGACCGCGAGCGCCCACTGCCGCCCGGCCTGCGGCTCCGGCTGCAGCCCAGGGGAGCGGCCGCGGGGAGGTCAGGACGCCTGCTGCCCCTGTGGGGTCAGGGCTGGAAGCCCACCGCTCCGCTCCCTCCAGCCCTGCTGTCCCAGGACCTGCGCTCCGCGACGCCGCGAGTCCCCTGCCCAGTCGGTGACCCACCTCTGGCGCCGGCAGCCTGCGCTCGCGGCCGAGCCCGCCGAGCCGCGCGCAGCGAGCGAGCGACGGCAGGAGCAGCCCCGCCGAAGCGCGCGGGTCTCCGAGAGTGCGCCCTCTGCGCAGCTGGCGTGGGACCCTGGGTGCGGGCGGCGGGGAGAGCGCAGGTCGCAGATCCGCTCTGTTCTGCCAGGGTGCTGATGCTTGCAAACGTGGGCTTTGGAATTGCAAAGCGAAGTCCTTCTGGTCCTGTCCCGTGTGGAAAACTAGGAGAATCTCAGGCAGAACGAAGCAACCTGCGTTAGATCAATTTGAGACCTGGAGCTGCGGCGGCGGTCGGGAATCGGAACCGAGCAGCCGGCTCACCTGAGCGGAGCGGGGCGGCTTCCAAGTCGGCAAAGCCCGCCCTCGTACGTGAACTTTAAAAAATCAAATTCACGTTCAAGTAATTTTTTTAGACGAGATTTCAATATATTTTTATATCTTAAACTTTGTAAGAAATATTTGAAAGGAGTCAGATTTGCCATTTATAGATATATAATTTCAAATAATATTTTTTCTGCCTAAAAGAGGGCTCTTAGGAAACCTTGACCTCTTAGCCTCTGCAGGGGTTAGCCTCTGTCCTTTTACTTATTAATTTTATTTGTGTGTGTGTGTATGTGTGTGTGCGTGTGTGTGTGTGTGTGTGTATGCAGAGTCTCACTACACAGCTCTGACTCATAGTGCTCCTCCTGTTTCCTGGCTCTCAAGTGCTGGGCTTACATGCGCGCGCCACCACGCCGGGACTCCATCGTGGGCTCAGCGCATCCAAGCGGGCGGTGCTGCAGGCAGGGCCAGGAAAGCCTCTGTCCTTTTTAGAAGGGAATGGGATGCCAGCTACAGCATTTTCTGGCGGATAAACCAGAAGCCTCTGGGACACTCGGCCCTGGCCTTGCCTTTGAAAAATAAGCTTTTAGGCATTTTAATGGCTCTGGCTACTACTTTGAGTGAGAGTAATGTTGGCATGCCCATTTTAGGTTAAAAAAAATGTGAATTTTAGAAAGTCACTTTAAAGCTACACTTTGAAAAGCCTTAGCACTTAAACTTACATTTAAGAGAAATACTTTTCAGCTCCATTGTGTGAAGCTGTGTAAAAGTGTGTGTGAAGTTGTTGAGGTCAAATGGAAGTCGAAGATGAAGCCTCGCAATTATCATATCTTTGAGCTTCTGCTAACAGCTAGGCATATTGCAAACCATGGGTTCTTCAAAATTTGGGAGCAGTTTTGATGCTCCATGTTGATTCAAATACTTTGCCTTTCTTTCCATTTTTATTTTTTTCTTTTGAGTTTTTATACTAGGGAGATTATATGATATTTACACATATGGGTCTGGTTCATTTCATTTATATCTTCAAGTTGCATCCCCTTATATATGAAGTCTTCAAGTTTATCATTCTTTATAGCTGAGTAATACTCCATCGTATAAAAACACCTCATCTTTTTCATGCATCCCTCAGGTGATGCGGCATTTTGGTTCCAGCTCAGTGGAGTAAGTGCACATCTGGTACAAATACTTTGTCCGAGGGTTCAGAACTTTCGGTGCCCACAGTTTGAATTCAACAACTCACTTGTGACATTGAAAGAAGGTTCAGCAAAGGGTCTCTTTGCATGCCAGCAAATCAGCTGCCCTGCCCGACTGCTGGCTGTGACCTCTGGAGAGAATTGAAGCCCTGAGCGTGTGCTTAGTTGCTCCCATCTGAGGGAATGACTCCAGGCCTGTCTGGCAATGACAAGAATATGATGACTGTCATTTTAGTTCTCTCTCTCTCTCTCTCTCTCTCTCTCTCTCTCTCTCTCTCTCTCTCCTTCCCTCCCTCCCTTTTTCCCTCCCTCCCTCCCTTTCTCTCATTTCTGCAGCCATTAACTAACCAAAAACCAATATTCTTATATTTACATAAGGAAGTTTTTGGCAGGCCTTTTTCTTTCTCTCTTATTAGTTTTCTGTCTCTCCTCAGCCATTTCTGGCCCCTCCTAGGCCTGAAGTCTTCTGGGCCTGAGTGGCTTCCTGAATGGAGGTTCATACGGTGCCTCTTCATGTCTCCAAATCCTTGGTGCCCAACACAGCACTAACTGGATTTAGAGCCTCAAGGGGTGACTGGACCGTGTGGGTGGTGACGCATCGATGGATTCATCGACTACCAAATTCCTAGCTGGGAAGGAGCTGTGGGAAGTTGGAGGCCAGCACTGCAGATCTGTCCACAGGGATGCATCCTGAGGGGTGTGTCTTGTTCTCCAGCACCATCTACTCCCTCTCCCTCTCTCCTCTTCCTGGATGCCAGGAGCTGAGCAGCTTTTCTTGGCCCAGCCCATCCTCCACGTTTCCTTTCTGGAGCCAGGGAGTCATGGACTAAGACCTCTGGGGCTTAGAAGCACCATAGAACCATTGTCCTTTCATTCTCTTTTCTTAGACCCTTTGTCACAGCTCTGCTATAAAGCACAGACACTGCGCCCAGAGTATCTGCTTCAGGGTCTGCTTCCCCAGCAAACCGGAAGTGCCTTGGACATGGAGCCATGACATAATTATTACTCCCCAGAATTTTGCATGGTGTCTGAAACATACTATACTCAAATAAATACATATGCTTATTATTTTAAGCATGTGTTGATTGAATTGTCTTGACATTGTGAAGATTTAGATCAAGCCTTCTAATTCTGTTTCAGAGCTAGAGCTGTAGGAATGGCGAACACACAGTGGTCATCAGCTGGAGAAGCACTTGTCCTTCATAGCTGTGTGGCCCTGCAGTGCTCTCAAGGGGGAAATGAGAGAACACTGTAGATGGTCCCTGCACGGCTAATATTTCAGTGATTGAAATATTTATAGGGCACATAGTAAATATCCAATATAGGGCCAGATGTTAAGGAAAAAATGACCAGGCACCACCCTGGACCAGAAGGCACATGGAATCTTTTCTTAAGAAACAAAGCGAACACAGCTTGCCTTTATGGAAACCTACTGGTATTGGATAATCACATAAGCCATATTCACAGAAGAAAGAAGCTCAATGAATAAAGAGGAAAAAATGCAACTGACCTGTGAATTTGCTTAGCATTCTGCAGTAAGAACCTTCGATAATGCTGGGGCTTCTGTACAAAGTGAATTATGGAAGTTACTTTTTTTTGTTTGTTTGTTTTTCTTGCAACCCCTTTCTTAAGGCTTGGTTTTCCCTATCTTACAAATGGGAACATTGAAGGAATTTGTTCAAGAAGATGTGTAAACAAAGGGTTTCCTCTTAGCCTCATTTATAGGTCTTTAACCTTGACTTTGCTGCTTTGCATTTTGTCACTGAAAGCGCCAGAGAAAGGAGAGATTTATCCAGGGCAGCTCACTTCTAGTAAAGACTAGATACCTACTTGGGTGCTCCTTGTAATTCCTGGTTTGCTTGTGTTCCTTTTCGCCATTGTCTTTCCTACCATATGTAAAGTGCTTTGAGGTGGGAGCTAATGGAGGGTGGAGAAGGATCAAGCGAAGGGGAGACAGAGACAGCGAGATAAAGCATCTTCTTGCTTCTGCAGAAGCTGTGTAAGTTCCACATTCACTCTGTCTACCCAGACTGACGGGGCCTTTACCTCCAGCCCCCATCTACTTGGGGAAGACTGCGCTTGCTCTACCTCCTCTCAGAATGGCTGCTTGAAACTTTAAGGTTAATAGCATGAGTATTAAGGAGTCCAGCGGGATTCTTTACAAGCAGAGGAAATTGGGATCAGGTTAAAAATCCAATTTTAATAAACTTTCCAAGTCCTGATTTAGGTGGTGCGCTAATGGCTCTCAATGCTGAATCACCCGAAAAGTCAAATGCATTTTTAAAATGTCTGCATTGGGCGGAAGCTTTGATGGCTATTGCTTCACTGTGCATCGTGCATTCCAGCCTTCATAGCAAAGGGTCCTCTGTAGAGCCGAGGAGTGCGGACAGGCAACGCTGTTCTCCCCAGAGCCCACGGGATGAAGGCAGCGCATTGAGTTGGCAAGATGATTTTCATGGGTTTTGACCAGAACAAAGAGAGCATGATTGCTACTCCGCCAGCAAGTGGTATCCTCAAATAGCTCCGCTAATTTGATTGTGCTGAGGTCTAGGATTGTTGCTGTTTCTTTTGATTTGCTAATTATCCAGAGCAGGGTGCTTGTGAGAAAGGAAATGAGGGTCATAGCTGCAAACCAGGGAGGAGTGAGCGTGAGTCCTTCCAAGTCAGATCACCCGTTGCATGTCTCCCAGCTCCCAACCCATCTATAGATGTGCGCAGAGGCCGCCCACCAGTGATTCATGGTTTCCTTGCTTTTTTTTTTTTTTCCTGAAAATAAGACCTCTGTTCTCTTTGTTCCACCAGGTGTGCTGGTGTCCTGTGCGATGATAGGGCAAATGTAACCTTACCTGACTTTCCTCTCTGCGAGTTCCTTCCTCCCTGCTGCGATTTAGATAGGAATGTCCTCCTTGGGCCACCATCTTCAGGGTGGTGGTAAGTGAAGATGGTGGAACCTTCAAGAGGGAGAGATTCTTAGGTTATTGCAGTGGGGCGGGGGGGTTGTCCATGGATGAAATTAAGGTGATTTTTCTTTGATTTGGCTCCTGACATGACCAGCTGTTTCCTGTCCTTGCTTCCGCACCATTCCAACCTACTATGAACTGACCCAGTCTGCAGAAACCCTTGCAAGAATCTGTACCATTCTATTTTTGGATCTCTCAATTTCCACAATTGTGAACTAAATCAAAGTCTTTACCTAAAAGTTAGCCTGCTTTGGGTATTTTGTTATAGTAACAAAACAAAGAGTAATGCACACATATAAAAGCTATAATTTTTGAGTGCATTGATATAAAGATGACTATATTAAACTGGGTGAAAGTGTTTTCTTCAGTCTCAAGGTTTTTCTTCTGGTATTAAAATTCATTATAATGTCTTTAGAGGCTCTAGGCCCAGAGCCTACGACTTTCAGTGGCAAGACTGGTCCCATTAGATGATGACACTGCTGAGTTGATTCACACAGAAGTCTGTTAAGTACCATTTCATATAAATAGCTCATAGTTCATCCACTGTGTTGGACAAACAACTTCAGACAACATATTGCTTTTATTTGTGAACTTCTGCCAAACGTTGCCCCAAATTACACACATTAGCGCTACCAGAATTGCAATACTGCGGACCTGAAGTGGTCCCCTGGTTCAGATTTTGCATCCTGCTGAGTGCTAGCTGCCTTCAGGGCAGTGGAAAATTGTGGCTCGCTGCCCAATTTCAGGTTTGCGAGGAGCAAAGCTGGCTGATGCTCAGATGAGCAGGTCGTGATGATTTTCTCTTTTAGACCTTTATGCAAAAATACCAGGAAGTTCACTGCATTCAGGAAAAAGGAACATTTCCTTTCTGTGAAGCCCCGTTAGCTCAGTTGAGCCAATAGTAATTAGCTTCTAGCATGTCCTCCACTAGGCACATGGGAGGACACTTCGGGGACAAGTGAAATCCAGTCATTCCTCAGAACTCACAGACATGTGTGAGTAGGAATGTGGCAACCCAGCTGGGCGGTGCTCTGGGGCGTGGCCCTCTGTATTTAAGGGTGTTGAAGCAGCATTTGCTTTGCGATTTTTCTACCCTGCCATCTATCCCCAACTCTTGGCTCAAAGTAGCATGTGGAATTCTGTGTGGAGTCCTCCCTGAAGCCCTCTGCACATGGCCCTCTTGTTCCCCCAAAGCTGAGGGCACTGCAGTCTTGCTTATAAGCTTTGTTTGGACTCCACATTTAAAATAGAGCCAAAGCCATATCAACTAGAGATCTCTGTTCACACACTTTGGGAGCACTATTCTTATGAAAGTGTTCTTATGAACTCTTCTTTTCATGAACATCCTTTCATAAGAATGACACTTACGTGTGGTTTCTTCTTTGTGGTACTTGTAAGTACACTACCGATACTTGGAAGCTTGGGTAATTCATACCTCAGCAGAAAAAGTGAACATCTTTTATTTAAAATCAAAGTATTGACCTGAATATTTATACAGTATTTATTGTAAACTAAGTTTGGTAAATAAATGGAAGGCGGATGTCTTGCTTCAAGCTAGGCAAGGCCACCAGACAGCCATGAAAGGGGACTGAGGCACTGTATGTGTGCATGAGATATGGCATGGCATTTATGGAACAGCTGCACGCTAGAGTGATGTATATTCTCTAATATTTTATCTACAAATGGAGAATTTAAAATTGAAGGCTACCTGTTCCAACATGCAGCTAGTAGTGCTAAGTCAGGTCCATGTCAAAGTGTGCCAGCTTTGCGTACCTAAACACTTGCACACTATGAGCCTACGAAGAGAACTACAGTGTCCTGTGGCACTTCATCAAAGTAAGGAAAATACAGCTGTGTTCTTCATGCTTCCAAACATGTACTTGCAGTCTAGGAATATAAGTATTTGTGAGGTACTTAAACCCAATATTCGTGTTATTGTTATGATTGCATTGAGTAATCTTACTGACAACAGAAGATGCTAGGCTTTGGAGCTCAGTTTTTGGTGTCACTGGTCTTGTCTCCCCCAATACAACTAGCCTTTAAGTATAAAAGCTGTTAAAGGCCTGCAGTTTCCTGACAAAGTTCATCCCATATAGAGGCCCTTGATTTCATGTGGTATTTCAATCCCAGCTGTGGTTCCAGTGGTCTCTTACTCAATCGAATATCACTCAGTTCTTTAGCTCTGAATCTCTGCCCAGGTCTTGGGTAGACGTGGAGATACATGCGTGAGTCAGAACATGTGCCTGCACGGAGCTGAGACCTGCAGAGGTGTTGGTGTTCTCTGCAGTGCGTGTAATGCCCTCCAGCTCTTGCTACTTTGCTGGAATCTTCCGGTCTTATGGGTTTCCCTCTTGCTGGAAGCCACCTGAGTTGGCAGGGACCTCCTGCCTGCAGAGGGAGAATAGAGAAATGTGTTTATTGGCAGATGTAAACAATAGCTATGGATGCTGCCATCTGCTTTGTCTTCCCTCCTCATGGGAGCTAGTGGACTGTGGGGTGCATCCAGGCTGTGCAGCTTCTCTGCTCCTGATCTCAGAGGGTTTCCTGGAGGAGGAAAGCCTCCTTGGGCCTGGGGTTGCCCACTCCTCCCTGGCCAAGTACGCCAGCTCTGGGGTGCAGCTGGCAGGGCTTCTCGCTTGCTTCCAGCCTAGCATCTCTCAGCAACAAAGGGTATACTGAGCTTGCAAGTACTTTAGTCTTTTTCTTGTGCAAATGAGGAAAAGAGGGTCCACTTAATGAGGTTGATTTAAACTTCCAAAACTGCTGCTGTTCCCTGAATCCTTCCTCTTTCTGCTCCTAGATCACCTTTCCCATGCCCAGAGTCAACACTCATGCACTGTTTTTCTGCTCTTACCTGGGGTCTGACTTTCCTGCAGAGGTCATTGTAAGTCCATGGTGTTCATGACCTAAGTCGCTGAGAATAGAAGCTGAACTCCCTGGTAAACATCTAATAACTATCACAGAGTGGGCACTGCTAGCTCTGCGAATGCATCTGCATTACTTAGCTTCAGTTTGTTATTCTATAAAATGGGATAATGATGACACCTTTTTCATGTTTCTATACATTAAGGGCATGGCACATAATATCCATACATAGAACACAGCCACGTTGTTATAAGTTAGAATTAAATGCGGTGGCTCCACTTTCTTACCAAGACAAAGTACAAATAAAAATCCCCTCTACTCTCTTAGTTCCTCCTGTTGACATTTTTTAAGGCCTTGTTTTTGAGACCACTCAGCCTCTGCTGCCCACGTGGTCACTTCTGGAAAATTGCAGCCAGCCAAGAAAGTCCACGGAGAGCAAGAGTCTATCAGCAGACAAAGCTCAATTTGAACTTCCTTCCTCTAAATCCACTCGGGCACCCTCCCTAAACTTCACTTTTTAGTTTGTAGAAGGAACACGATGGCATTTATGTACAGTACAATATTTTGAGGTTTGGTAAGGTGATTCCACTGAAAGCCACTCACCGTGCATGGTGTACAGGGGCCAAAGCGTGCTAAATGACTGAATCATGGGATACTTCCTCAAGCCTCTGCTTTCATATGGTGTCACTTACCAGAACCACTGGATTTTCGTAGTTTTGTAATTTGTTGGTGTTTTCTGTTCACTGTAAAGAGAGTTAGTGAAACAACAGAACAACAAGAAGAGACACCCTCTGTCAGTCAGATTTCTATCACTATGACAAGTGAAAGGGACAGGGACAAGATATAGTCTCCAAGGACATGTCTGCATGACCTACTCCTTTCACCTAGGCGCTAGGTCTCAAATTTCCATTACCTTCTAATAAAGTAGTCAAATTATGAGTCTATCAATGTCTATCAATGGCTCTAGCCAATGAAGTTAGAGCTCCCGTGATCTAAAACTGACTTTCCAAAAGCTCCCTGCTGAAGACAGAGTCAACCCTTCAGTACAGGAGCTTTTGGGGAACACTCTATAATGCCCTTCCCCACTTCCCCTCCAAAAAGTTCATGTTCACTCCATAATGCAGAACACATGTAGATCACGTCTATGAGGACACAAAATCTAAACAGTCCCACTCCTGCTCATGGGTTCTGAGGCTTCTACGCCAAAGCAACTTATGAGTGAGCCCCAGGGAAATTCAAAAAGTGGTTGCACCCTTCCAATGTAGAATGGTGAGGAAGACACAGGGAAATATTCACATTACAAGAGGAGGTGTGGTACAGACATTGCAGAAAGGATCAGGTCAAATCAAATCCAAAACCCAGTAGAAAAGCGGTTAAATTCTGTTGCTACATGTCTAGCCTCAAGGGCTGCAAAAGATGTAAACACCTTTGGCACCTGAGGCCTTGCCGGTTGCAGACCTTATGTCGTCTCTCTTGGAGTGGCTCTACTCAGTGCCTTCAGCTTTGCTCAGCTAGAGCTCCACCTTCTTTGAACAGTCCATCTTCCTGGGATCTCAATCACAGCTTCAGCTTAACCTTCACAGCTTCCGGTATCAACTTCCGAGTTACCTGTGAGAACTCAGACCCTGGCTCATGTTGCCTTACCTCCTGGGCTTCCCTTGAAATCTCTGTGTAAGGTTTTGTGACAGTGTTAGACTGATAAGTGATGGCCAAGTAGTAGCACCCAGTGAACTGGATCAGCATGGTGCTGATGTGGAGGGCATGTGAGGATCGCTGCCAACAACATAAAAAGGAGAACCACACAGGAAGAGATGATGCCTTTGGTTCTTTGGGTGGAGTGTGGCTCTCCTAATAGGAGTTCTGCTGTTCTCACTATCAGAGGCTATCAGGACCTTGCTGTCACTGAGAGTGGCTGTGGTCCACTTTGGGGGAGCTCTGGTCCTAACTTTGAACCTCACTTCCTGGCTCCAGAGAGGAAGATGGTGCACTGTCAGCTTGCCATGCTGGCTTTCTTGATATGAAATTGGCTGTTCTCATTATTAGAGGTGCCTAAGACCTCACTGTTGCTGAGGATGACTGTGGTAGTTTTGGGGAGCTCTGGTTCTTACTTTGAACATCACCACCTAGCTCCAGTGTAGATACTTCAGTCTGCTGGCACAGATACTTGATCCTATTGACATAGATTTTTTAACTTCAACACTGACTTTTGAGTCTTCTCAATGCAGATCTGTGAAATAGGCCTGCTGGAGACATTATTGACTCTAGGCCTCCAGCTAAACTCATGGAGTCATTTTCATGGGCTCTAGGTCTTCAACTAAACTTGTGCAGGACACTGCTGGCCACTCAGAATTCCTGCACTCTTTTGTACTTGACCCTTTGGGTGACTAACATAGAATAATTCTACAAATTACGTGACCTATATTGAATTATTTACCTTAAAAGCCTGACTACAGCAGTGACTCTGGGCTCTTGACTTCTGTGTGATTCCAAACCAGGGTCATGTGAATACCACCAAGGTCTACTGGTAGCAAGAACAGCTGCTGAGCCCTTAGTCCACAGCTGCAGGGGCTTGTCAAAGACCTGACAACAAAGCACAGTGAAGTGAGTCCTGAGGAAATAACTTCTAGGCTGCTCTATGCAAGAAGGTGCCCTGTCTTGCTTTGCTCAAAGCAAATCTTAGAGAAGTAAAGAGTAACGCTTGCGTCCTTCAGCCTGCAGTGGCTGTGGGCTGGCCACTTCCTCAGATGTCTCATTTCTTACGTTGCAGTGCAGAGCACTTGCTTTCTTTTCTCCTTGTTTTTTTAGCTAAATGTTCTTTTTTATTTTATTAATTTTAATGAGAAAGGAATAGCAAGGAGACAGTTTCAAAACAGGTTAGTAGGATATGCACAATAATTAAAGCATTGCATATTGTCTTCAAAGTAGTTATTCAGAGTAGAAGATGCAGACATGATATCTTGTCTAAACACTATTACCGTGAATCTTTCTTCTCATTGAACTAAGAGAAAGCAGCTATACATCTACCCTATTTTTTTCACTACAGAATGTTGCTTCATTTGTATCCTGCTTTTTTGTTTTGTCAGAGATGAGTGTTCCACTGCTATTCAAATATTACGAGTGTGGGAATTCAGCAAAATAACCCAATATAGTCTAATACTCCATAATAGTAGTGGGTTATCAGCAGAAAAAAAAAATGTAATAAAGAGAATAAGAGACGAGAAAAAATGCATTAGGATTCTCTTGCTACAATATTTTTTAATTTTATTAATTTTAATAAGAAAAAATGACAATGAGATAGTTTCAAAACACATTAAGAGGGCTGGTGAGATGGCTTAGCGGTCTAAAGCGAGTGCGTCGGGAAGTTTAGGCCACTGCGCAGGGACCACGGCTCGATCCCAGGGCCCATGTGCTGCGCTGACCCCCACTCCCAGGGAAGGTTGAGCCGGCCATAACACAAGCAAATATGTAATGTGATTGAAGAAAATAAAATAAACTTAAAAAAAAAAATTAAGAGGAGCCCCACAATAATTAATACAATGTGAATTGTTGTCTTCATAGTAGCTGTTCAGAGAAGGTGATATCAAAGAAGAGTCCATTCAAGATAGACGCCATAGCACTTGTGGTGGATGGACAGCGGGCAGCCAACTTGGAATGCTCAGATAAACCTTTTCAGTGTAGTGCTGGTAGGGAAGGACCACCTGAGGATTTTTGCCAGTGACATACAAGGGAGAACAAGAAAGGAAGTAGTAGAGCTGTTGGTTCTCCAGAGATGCTTTTTAGGTTGGCTTTCCTGCTGTGAACACAGCTGTTCTCCTTGCAGAGAAGCTCAGAACCTCATTGTCACTGAGGATGACTGTGGTTTAGTTTCAGGGAACTCTGGTCCTCTGAGCATCTGGTCCTTATCTTGAGCATCGTTTCCTGGCTCCAGATCCCTCAGCCTCCCAGATCCTTCTTCCCACTGGGAGACTTTCTAGCTTCCATCCCTGACCTTTGGGCCTTCCCAGCTCAGGCCCTTGACACAGATTTGCATGAGATATTGTGCTTGACTCTAGGCGATCAGCTGGATGCGTGACAGAATATTTCTATGGCCTTTTTATCCTCAGCTGGACTCTTGCAATACATTGCTATGAGATCTAGGCCCTTGACTAGATTCTTTGGGTCTCTAGTGCATAAAAAGATGTCCTACACTCTTTTGAATTTGACTCTTTTTGGTGAATATTAAAATAATCTTATATTGGGCCGGTGAGATGGTTCAGTGGTCTAAAGCGCCTGCTTGGGAGGGCTCAGGCAACTGCGGGGACTGCAGTTCGATACCCGGCACCACATGCTGCGCCAGCGCCACCACCAGGGCAGGCTGAGCCAGCCACAAAATGAATAAATAAAGAAACAAACAAACACAACAAGCAAACAAATAAATAAATAAAATTTTAAAATAAAATAAAATAAAATAAAATAATCTTATAAATTATGAGTCCTGTATTAAATTGTTTCTCCTGCACACCCTGAGCCCAGGAGTGCTTTTGCAATTTAGTCTCAGAAATGATGTCTTGCCAAATTCCACATTTTCTGTGTGGGAAAACAAGTCAGTGTTTCTAGTTAACATTCAAGGGGAAGAAGTTATTTAGGAGCACCAGTAGCCTGAGATGGGATCAGTAGAGCCTGTTCCAGAGATGCTGCCACAAGGAGAAATTCCGGAATGAGTGGGCAGTGATACAAGAACCATGTTGACTGCTTGGCCAATAGGAGCAGTGAAACACCATAGGGCATGTGATGCTCCAAATTTCATGCACATGAAGATTAAAGAAAAATTAAAAATACTCAGTGTCATTGAAATCTTTGAAACAATGTCTGATGTCATCTCTTATAATATTCATATTGCCTTCCACATTCACAGGTATTGGTCAAGGAGGATGATATTCTAATAAAGTTTTGAAAGCCCTTCATTAACTGTTGAGTCATTTACTCATCAAGGAACTTAATTAGTCAAGGGGTGATCCTCCCATGTGCTAGGTACATGAGCAATCCTCGGTGTTGGTCCTCGTTCTAGAAAGAAGCTTCCTTCTGTTTCAGGTCAGGGGAATTCTGCCCTGCACTGCCTGCTCGTGGAAGGGGGGCTTCATCAAAAGTGGGTCGGAGGGTGGCCTGGATCATCGCCTTGGTTTCCATAGCAAGACTATGGATGATGGAATTCCTTGCTGGCCAAACTGAAAATCAAAAGGGGGAAAGAAGAATTTGCCACTGAAAAGCCATGCCTGAGAGGATGGCATGCTGTCACTAGCTCTTCCAACCACAGTATTCAGGGGTTAATCTGAACGCTTAGAATTTACTTTTGCATTTGTTTGCTTGGAATGTACTACTTGTTTATTATGACTAATTGGAAAAATTACAAAACAATAGGAAGAAAAATAAACCATTAATTCCATTACCTAGAGGCAGTTCTTAGATTAAGACTAAGTAAATAACGATATAAAGTAAGAAAACTGAGGTTGTTGGTTTATTATACCTGCTTCTTTGCAAGTCTTTAATATTTAAAGTTGTTTCTGTTTAACTTTGTTAAATGTAACATTTATTGTATATTTAAAGTCCCAGTTTTTTAGATATAAGTGCAACTAGAGAAAGAGCTTTTAACTTAAAAACTCAAGTAATACGTAATACTTCAGCATTTAGGAAGAAAGTACATCTAAAAGCCCCATATTTATTCATGGAGTTCTGAAAAGGGGCAAGCAATAGATCAACTCTTGCTTTTGCACAATTCATGAGCAAGAATTAAACAAATGTTTCCTGAAGTGCAGGCAGGCTTTGCTCTACAGGGCCCCAACTCCAGGGATCCTATCCCCTTCACCCCATTGCTCTAGTTCCCTCCTTCTCCAAAATACCCCACAATTTAAAGGACATCACCACCCTCAGTTTTAAAATTGGAGATTAACATTGCAAAGTTTTTTAAAAAATGCCATCCTATCACATCTTTCTGTATCTTAGTCCTTTTGTCAATATTTGTCATAAAATTCATCTCTATCATTGCACATAGCAAAAGTTAATTTTTATTGCTGAGTACTATTTTGTTATAACATGGTGAATATTTCTCGTCTTTTTTCTGTGGTTGATGGCATGTCTCTGGTTTAAAACTTCTACAAATCATGCTTTTGTTAATATTCTTGTGTACATTTTGATATCAGTTGCAAATATTTCTATTTATTTTTTTTTGAAAAGTTATTTTTTTATGTATTTGGTACAGGGTCTACAGGGTCTCACTACACAGATGGGATTTGTAGTGATCCTCCTGTTTTCAACCTCCAAGCACTGGGATTACAGGTGTGTGCCACTCCGCCCAGTCTCAATCATCTCCTCAATGCACTGTGGGGGTGGGGCTGGCACGGTACGTCAGAGATTAAACCCCAGCCATTGCACTCTGCCTAAGCAGGCACTTTTATCCGCTGAGCTATCTGGCTGGCCCCACAAATGTTCCTGTTTACTGTGTACCTGCAAGTGAGGTTACCCTGTCTTGGGACTTGCTATGCTGAACTTTATCACTGAGGCTGACTTGATTCCGAAATTGGTTGGGCCAACTTAAACTCCATCCAGGGAGCGACTGTTTCTTCTCCAAATTTAGGTGGATCAGTACATTTGATTCAAGCCACTGTGTCGACTGTGTGTCAAGCGTCATTCAGCTCTAACTTGGACCCTTGTGATGACAGAGAAGATTGGACTCTTGTTCTTATGCTTAATGGCTATTTGGATACTGGGTAAGTCGGCTTCCCAGTGCCAGGCCATTCAGCTTTCCATCGTTGTAACAGACACCCAAGGAAAACAACTGCAAAGGAACAAAGCCCGACATCACCTCATGGTTGCAGAGTGTTCAGCCCCTGATTGGCCGGGTTCATTGATTTTAAGCTAGTGTTGAGGTAAAGTGTCAAGGAAGAGGATGAAGGAGGAAATCCACTGATAGCAGCCAGGGAGTGGAGAGAGGTGACAAGGCAGAGCTGTAAGGCTGGGGGACAAGATGTGCCCCTTAGAGTCACACCCCTGGATTGCTGCTGTCCAACTGTGCCTCAGTAGTGAACTGTTCTTCCACTTCCTAACAGAGTACTAGACCATGAGTCAAAGGATGGATGGATCCATCGACGATGTCAAAGCCATTGCTATCAATGCCTCCCAAAGACGCCATACGTGAACTGCTCTGCTCTGAACCAAGCCTCCAGCAGAGGCCTTTTTCGAGCATGTTGAGGGTTTGCACCTTAACAGACACCCTCTCTTATAAAGCATCTATTTGTACCTTTGTATTTTTCCACTACCCTTGTTTGTCTTCTTGTCATTCAATTTTAGAAACTCTTTATCTATCTGAGGAAAGTTACTTTGTCTCAGTTTTCTAATCTATAAACTGGGAATGAGAGTAATGTCCACATCACGCCACGTTATTGTGATGATTATATAACACAATGCAGATAAAACCTGAGAACCACATGTGACAGGTGGTGTTTCTTAGTCGCTTTTCTGTTGCTGGGAGAAAACACACCCATACGTTAGGAAAAAATAAAGATGTTTAGGTTTAGAGGATTTAGTCCATGGTCTCCATACTCCTGAATAGGCATGGTGAAAGGGCCTGAGCAGAGGATGGCCGCTCTCCTGCGACAGCAGGGAAGAAGGGAGACAAACAGGCGTGCACAGGGACAGACTTCCTGGTGAAGGCCTCGGTGACCAGGGCAGTCGGCAGATTCTCGCCTCCAAACAGCAGTCAGTGAGAAGCATAGGTTGAGCTTGCCTGTGACTAAATTGCCACTTGGACATGTGAGACTTTGGAAGAACTTAAGGTCGAAGCCATGGCATGGTCAGGGTTCGCTATTATTGCCACCAGCCATGACCATGCTGCTCCCATGGCTGGGAGCGGACTCCTGCCAGGTGTCCTTCTTCTGTTTCCCACAGTGAGCCCTGCCTGGGCAGAGCTTCACCACCTCAGGCTCCTCACACCACCTTGGCTCCCACCCACCTGGGCTCCCACCCCAGCGCCAGAGGCCACGGCTGCTGCAACATTTATACAACACAACGATTCTTTGAAAACACCGCAGTCGTGTTCTTCTTGACAGGAGAAAAAGGTGGTTTTTCATACTGAATGATGCCAAAAAATGCTCACGTTCACAGGCTCCTCAGTGTGGTTGGCACGTGGCACGTGCATTCTAGGTTTAAGAACTGATATTTCACCAGAAGAGAGAAGAAATAAAGCAACACTATTCCCTGAACACAGAAATAAAATGTATTAAAAATTAAAGGCTACACAATGTGAGCAATAAACTGTTTCAGGCTCGGTGCCCATGCTCGCCTCATCCAACTTTGGGTTCATCTGCCTTGGAAGAGAAAAGAAGCACATTTTCTCTTCTACCCCGTTGGGAATTGCATTGCTCTGGTGGTCAGACAATAAAAATGTTATATATGTATATATATATATATATATATATATATATATATATATATATATATGTATATATATATATATATATATATTTTTTTTTAAGCATTCTTATTTTTTCCACCTGTGGAATTTTCTCCAATAGATGAAATAATTCTGTTTTAGAGAAGAAAGAATAAGAACACCATAATTTTGCCTTTGCAGCCAAAACCAATAATCTTTCATTTATTATTCCTTAAAGAGAGTGCTTCTAATATCTTCTTTCCAGGTCTCTTAATTAAATTCAGCTCCCTTCTCCTGCCCCCTGCCCAGATTCATTCCTTTCCCTTCCCAGATTGAGGTAACTCCTCATAGCTATAATTTCTTAGCAGTTAAATTTCATTTCCATTTCTGTAGGTTTCTCTCCCTGAGTGGAAAGTTAGTTGTTGACTTCCTTCACCTGTCTCCCAGGCAAGAAAAGCATCCCATTTAAACCAAAGATAACTAATTTGTAAGTGTGTACTTTGAAATGTGTTTTTCCATAGAATTAATGTACACGTGAATAAAAAGTTTTGGAAGTAAAAATGGTCAGCCCACGACTGCCTAGAATGACTTTCTCCATCTCTGAAGGTGTCTGCCTGAAGAGTTATTTCTTTCATAAAATCTTCACTCGTTTCTTCTGGAAAGAAGAAATCTTTTGACCTCCCAACCTCCACAGCACTTTCAGAGACTTACCTATAAGGCAAACCTTGTAAATATTTGGATACTGCTGTGTCCCTAGAGCCCTGCCTGGTCTCTCTCCAGTCGTGCTGGGCTGGGCATGTGACAAGTCTTTGCCACAGGCAGGAGCTGAATCAAGCATATCTGAGGGGCAGCTCTCAGGGGTGTCACGATCTCCCGACAACTCTCTTCCCCTTCTCCTGTCCCGTGTTCCCTCCTGTCACCCCTGGAAGGAGAGGCACATGAACCTCAGGAGCTGACCCAGAGCACTCACTCTCCCTGTGACAAGCGTGTGAAGTTAATATCTGAGACTTGGCGGCTATGATCACTTCAGCAGTTGCACTTTTTCTGGAAAATTGTTCCCTGACTTGTCTCACACAGCGTTCCCTCCTCAAGCGTCAGGGTGGCATCTTTTTTGTTGGACTTCTGCATGGTATGATGGTAGGCAATCAGTGGGAACAAATAAATGTTCTGGAACATGTTTTCTATGAAGACTTCTGATCAGAAGAAGAACTGATTCTCTGCCATAGAAACTGACCTCCTGCAAATGTTTTTTAACTTGCAGAGAAATCTAACCCTTTAGCTCTTCCCCTGTGGGTTTTAGCTCTTCTTTCAGACACATTTAAAGCCAAAGCATTGCTCCCCTGTAGTGCAGCCCTCCCCCACCCCATTGTGTGACCCAAGCACAACCACCTACTTTAGCATTTTGACTTTGCATTTTCTGTAGCTGGGTCCCATCTACTTTACAACCTCCCACTACCATAACTTGTTGAGTCCCTGGACTTCACCTCCAGGAGCACCATCCCTGGCCATGCCCCTCTCAGCATGTGAGCAAGGCAATGAGCAGCATCTTCTGTGTGTCTCCAGAGAAGCACAGGGTGAGGAAGGGCTCCGTCCTCCCGCTAGCCCAATTACAGCGTGTCTGCCGCAAGCGCAAATTGCCTCTGCTATTCTTGGCAGCCACCCCGTGCTGCTGAGTCATCCGGTTTCCCAAATCCCTTAAGCCTTTCTCTCAAGCCTTTGCCACTGCGTGCTGTCTGGACTTGCACAGTCAATCCACGCGACCCAAGTGCTGCTCCTCAGATTTTTCCTTGCCCCATTACTCACCTCATCTCATCTAGTTTCCAGGTAACTGTGTGCTTGACAAAATGAAAGTTCTGATTTCTGGGAAAGAAATTCATCCAGGAACAAACAGAAAGGAGAAACAAAAGTCTTTTTGGTGTAACCAGAGATCCCTGTTTCCTGGTTCAGAGCCTGTTCTTAATTGTGTGGTGTACTTTGTTGCTAATCCTGTGGAGGGTGTTTAGCTATTTAAGACTACAAGTATCTCATGGCTATCTCACTATGTGAGGCAGAGAAACTCCAAAGCAGCCTCTGATCCCAATCTCCTGGTAATCATGCTCTTGCACAATCTCTCCTATTTGAGTGTTAGCGTGTCGTGGGGATTGATTCTGACCAACAGAAGATGGAAAAGGTGCTAGAATCTGTGTGATTCTGTGCATGTACTTAGGTGCTGGGAGACTCCAGCCTCCACTTCTTAGGACACTTTACTTGCTGGCTGTGAAGTAGCAGGGACCAGTGTTGCCAGATGGACTACGAAGGAGGCCTCATGGGAGGGGAGGCTAGGAATGCTTTTAGCTGACTGGAAGCAAGAGCCTGAGGTCCTCATGCTGACAGCTGGCAATACGCAGCAGGAGACCAGCAACCACAGGGACCTGGAAGCGGACATGTTTCCGGTCAGTTTGTCAAGGGAAGCTTCAGCCCTGCTGACGTCACATGTGAAGCTCTGATGATGAGAGTTGGGGCTAGAGGCGCAAAGCCAGGCTTAGCTTGCCACCCTCACAGAGTGATGGAGCAAGTATGTGCTTCTGCAGCTTTTGAGCTTGCTGCAATTTCTTACCCATCATTACTTAAATAATATACTGTGGAATTAGATGATATAAGCCAAACTCAACTGGAAGCCCATGATATCATGAGGCCACTGCTGATTGTGATTCTGGTGCCTTGGATTGCTTCTAGAGCCTTCGATGATCCTCATGTCCCACAGTACTCAGATGCTGAAAACTCTTGAGTAGGGTTGTAATGACAGACGTGTTTCTAGTATTTCTAGACTACCATTATGCTTACCATTCTCCTTCAGGGGGCCTAGACTTGTTTTTCCTGCCTTTGGGGTTGTGTGGCTCTGTTCCTGGACCTGCTGCCCATTCTCCTGGCCTGCAAGCTTTCCTTCTCCACTGTAGCAGAAGCCTAGCTGGAATACTCTGATCCTGTCACAGGGCAGAATTTCCATCTTGTTGCTGTTGTATCTCCCGAGTCTGTTTCTCCAGAATTCTCCTAAAGGAGAAACACGTCGTGTTCCAAGATCCATGAGAGTGAAAACCCTCTTATCAATATTCCGAATTTTAGCAGAGCAGACCTTTATGAGACATTTCTTGACGTCATAGGCTAGTGCTGTCATTTGAATCTTGCTTGTCATTTCTGAGGGCAGAGATTAGATATTTGGATAAGGAAGATGTTGCAGCTTGGTTCGTGACTATATCAGCGTGCTGTTTTTGTATATGCTGATTCTATCAAGGAAAGGCCTCAGAGAGTTCCTTGGTCCAAATGTACTTATTTTTATTTGTTTCCCTTTTTGTTTGTTCATTTAGGGGCAGGGTCTCTCTATGTAGTGCAAGTTAGATTTGAACTCTCTTTACAGCCCAGGCTGGCCTTGAACTCAAGGCAATCCTCCTGTCTCAGCCTCCAGAGTGCTGAAATTACAGATGTGCACACCACTCCCACCTTCTAATGCATCTTAAATACTATGCTTTGAAAAGTAGAGAATCCAGGTCCTGAGCACCTAGACTCGCTCTGCAGGTGCAGTAGGACTTTTGAGCTCAAGTTGTGTGCTGTCTTCTTGGATCTCATGCTTTAGGTTTAGGCAACTTCTTAGTTTATTACTGAAGAGGCAAAGCATATGCTATGAACAACTTGAATCATGTCAATGGATATGCTATTTTAGAAAAGTCAGAAATAGGACTGAGCTAATGCTAACACACCCTCTTAAATTTACCAAAAGAAAATGGACTCTCAGACAAGTTTAGAGCTTGAAACCAAATTTATGCAGTTGATGAATGGCTACATCCAGATTTGATTTCTGACAAGTTAGCCACAGGGTTCTTCACAAGGCCATAAAGAAATAGGGGTACAGAGGGGAAAGTCAGTCACTTGCAAGTACTTGAAGGAGGGGTGAGCTCTAGCCCAGCAGGCTGGAACTGGGAGGGCAAGAACCCGATCCAAGGAGAAGTGGTCTCCATCTCCTCGTCTAGACTTGCAGGAGTCCAGATAATAAACATAGATGAAAATAGCATCTAGTAACTCAAGGGAGAGCAGGACCAAGGAGAACAAGGAGTCAGGCATGATCTTCCCCTGAGAGGCCCCGTTGATAGACCTGGCCTCTTAGATGAAGTTTTGATATTATAGGCCTGTTTATTTCCTTATTTCTGCTCTTCAACATTTAGTAAAAGGTCTATTGATTTTTACTATTTTTAATTTCAGCTTTGCCTTGGCTGTACAGTGGGGAATTAATTGAAAGGTCTTTTCTGTCTGGGCTAGAGCAATTGTGTAAGATTGCTAACCTCTGAGGCCAGTGGAAAGGAGCTAGTGTGAGCCCCAGAAGGACGCCAAGCAAAGGAGAACAGGAAACTGAAGCCTGGAGCTTCAGAATCAGGTGTTCCCTGCCTTCAGAGCATTATCTTCTCACTGCTGGCTTTGGAGGGTCATTTTGGCTTACTGTCCAGTTAGAGCGTAGGGTAGAGCTCCATGATTTATCATCGACTTCATCAATTCTGTCTCAGCTACTTTTCTCTCATTGCTGGGACAAAACACCCAACACTCAAAATGAAGGGAGGAAAGGTTTACTTGGCTCACAGTTAGTGGAGGTTTCAGTCCATACTCAGCTGGCTCCAAGGTTGAGTGGCACATGCCAGAGGGCAGCAGTTCATGCAGCAGAACACAGCAAGGAGCAAAAGGAGGAGCAGTGGCTGCAGCAGCTAGCAGGCCTCTTTCCCTGCCTTAGATTGTGTTCAGGCTCTCTGCCCCAGGGCAGGTGCGGCACTCATACCCACAGTCCTAGCATTGGATCATGAATTAGTCACAAACTCTAGAAGCTACCCCTATAACTACATTGTGCTCTGGGGGTGGGGGGGACACCGAGACACAAACTCTGACAATTACTCTCTTGTTTGTCCCACATCTGCCCAGTCCTGCAGGGTGCCTTGTCTTGGAGTGAGTGATGAGTGACTTTAGCTCTCTTAGCAGATTACAAATTTTCTTATTATGGCAAAAGTATCTTTTCTACTTTGTGCCAAACTTCTGCCCCTTGACACCCACTTTGCATGGCTGGCATACTCAATTGAAGGTAGACGATTCTAGGAGCAATGCATTCTTTGGAGACGCGGCAGTGTGGGGGATGGGGGGTTGTTAGGTTGTGGCCTCTGGCATCACCTCAGGTGTAAGACATGGCTCACATGAAGACCTAAGGTGTCTTCTGTAAAGGCATTTGACTTTCCTGTGCCCCAGTTCTCAAATCCTTAAGGAATCATATTATTATTGTTTACTAATTGGAGTGATATATTAAGAGTACTAATTCATGAGATGTACTTAGAAGCCCCCATTACTGGAACTCGGGGAGCTCTTCCAATAGCAGTTTCCATGCACTTCGATCTGGGTTCCTTCCTCTGGGCACGAACGTAGAAGCATAGGTTTGGTTCTGTCAAACTGTCACTGTCAGTTTTACCCCCTGACTTTCACTGCCTGCCTCACTTGCCTATGGTCTCAGCCTCTCTGTCTCTCTAAACCATAGGAATTCCTTCTGAAGCTGGATGTGCCGTAGTTTCTTTGATTGGAATCTGCTGTGGGTCCCCTGCCTGCCTGAGCATCCTTCTCCTTTCCCCTTTATTCACTGAACCCCTTGAGGCTCAAGATTTGAAAGGCATCCACTTAGCAAGCCCAGCGGAGACTCTGCATTTTCTATTCTGCTATGCTGTGTATGTGTGCAGAGGGTGAGGCATGGATTCTGGTCTCTGCATCTCAAAGTGAAAACTTTAGACAGATGCTTTCATTTCCTGTTTCTAGGGCTGGGGGCTGGGGAGTATCTTTTGCAGAAACTTGGCAGGCAGGCCTTACTGTGAGTTGACATTCGAAGTGTTGAACACCTGTCACCCTGCCTGGTCAGCAGTACCTGAAGTAGGGTCCACCAGCATCCTCTGAGACCTTTTAATAAACATTCAGACACCACCTCAGACCTTTAGAATCAGAAATTCTGGGGGTGGAGACCACAATCTGTTTTGCCCACACCTTCCAAGCAGAGCCTACTGATGTGTGCAGAATAAAGAACAATTCCTGCAGTGACATTTTTCAGAGATGATGCCTGAGATGACAGGAGAGGCTCTGGCCATGTGTCTCCTGCATACGCAGGTCAGGTGAGGAGTATTGCAGTTATGTTTCTAAAGTTCTACGGAGACAAGAATCTTGTGGCCGAATTCATTAAAAACAAAACAAAACAACGACGATGTCTCTCTGGTTCCACTCTTAATGCTGTGAGCCAGAATCTTGGGGGGAAGAGTTTTAAAAAGGTAATTTTGAACCAGAGTTATAAGAGACTCTTAACCATGAACTTTGGGAAACTTGATGGGAGGAGTGGCTCTGCACGGCAGTATTTTCTTCCACCTATCATATCAGACATGAATATGGAACCCACAAAAACTATTGGTTACCGAAGTATCCATTCATTTCATCCTCAGGACCTGAACAGCCTAAAGTTCTACGACAGCCAGGAGCAGCACGAATGTCTTTCCTTGCAGTTGTTCCAGGTGTGTAAAGTTTCCATTTCCATCTCTCTTCCTTATTTACCTGATTTTCCCCTATTTTCTGCATGATGCTAAAGTGAGAGGTCTTTGATACCAGGGTCAGCCTCTCTTAGTGGTCTCCTTCTTGCCCTCCCGGAGTTGCCCGTGTGTGCCACCCTGGCTTATTATTTCTATTTCCCTGCCTAATTCCACTTATTCGTCACCCAGATACTTAGTCCTGTGCTGAAGTTATGTCTACCCATGTACGTCCTTGCATTGTTTTAAATATTAACACTCTAAATGTGGCCCAGGCCCTTTTGTCTGGCTGAGCTAGAGACTTCTTAGGAGCACCAAAGAACTGACTCAGGCAAACCTCGGTGAAAAGGAAGATTACTGGGAGGACTGCTAGGAACCTTTGGAACAGGAAGGCTGGAGAACCAAATATTCCTATGGAGAACTACCAGGGAAAGTGGGTCATTACAGTTTGTAGCAGGGGTAGAACAGAGGTCTGGCCAGGCGTGCTGCTGCTGATTGGGACCTCTGTTCTAAGCATTCAGCAGTATCATTTTCTCAAGATCCAGTCTCTAAAATTGTGAACTTGCTGAATCTCATCCGTATGTCCACTTCCTGTTGCCCCAGGCCATGGCGGGAAGAACTATGGTTGTTTTGCCTTCTCTGATGAGAAGCAATGTTTCCTTGACAGTTCTCTATCTTATGGAAATTTCCAAAAGGGAAATGAGGAAAATGAGAAGAAGAAGTTGCTTGTCAGAGAACTGAAAATTAATAAGCAATACTGTGTATTATTTACCCTCTGTAAAACTGAGGATTATTAAATATAATGCATTGAAAATACTTTCCTTCTCTTTGCATCCCTTCTTTCTCCTTTCTTACTGGGGATGATGTTTTGGGCAACAGTAGGAAAGTTGTAGATGAACATAGAAGAATAAGGGGGAAAAGTCACTTTTTGAGTTGTGAAAAATGAAATTGGATAGGGTTGTGTCCATGAAAGATGACAACTTAAAGCCACCAAAAGTTTGTATCCACAAGTTTGGGTTCAGGCCATTCTGCTACACTCTTTCCTCTGTGGAAAAAAAAAAATCTGAAAGAAATGTGATAAGAAGTTTCAAAAAAAAAAATAAATACTCATTTCATCATTATGTATAATAGCCTTCCAATTGGAAACCATCTAGACAGGACAACTCTGTCTGTACTATGCTTGCTGTGCAGTATAAATGCACTCAGAGAATGTAAAATTTAGAAAATGGTGGCTAAAAAGTGAAGTGAAAACCATGACCATATAAAATGTTACATTAAACATAATTATAATTATACTTGGTAAATTAAAAGAACAAAAAACCTCCCAGCAAGAAAGAATGAGTTAAGACTCAAAACATACTGCCAGGGACTACTTTCAGGCATGAAGCTTCGTAATGATTCATTTAAACATATTTTCATCACCATTTCAATTTCTTTAATTTCAAAAATTTTCATGTTGGGTCTGTAGGAATTGTTTATACCAAAATAAAATTAACACTTGCTATTAACCCAAAGTAAAAGATTCCTCATACCGTGGGCCCTTGCATTCATGGCTTTCTACTGAGATGGCAAATCTCTCACTGAGGTTACCTCAGACACCTGTGTGGCCCTGTCACCCAAGTGTTTTAAGATCAGTGATTGCACTGCCTAAAGCATAGCTGATTCCCTTCCTTAGGTTAAGTGAATTTTTATTTTTCAAAGTTAGAAATGCAGCAACAGGTGTGGGGAGATAGCTTGGCGGTCTAAGGACCTGTCCAGCAAGCACAAGAACCTGCGTTCGCATGCCACGCTGGCCCCAGAACTCCAGGTGCGCCATGCTGGCCACCAAATCCACAGGTGGTGGCCCACACCTGTAATCCCAGCACTGGAGAGGCTGAAATAGAAGAATCAGTATGAATCTGAGCTGCATAGTAAGACCCTGAACCAAATAAGCAAATAAATAAATAAATAAATAAATAAATTTTTTTTAAAAATTAAGAAATAAAAATTTAAAAAGGAAATACAGCAAAAATTTCCATGGCTAGCAGAAATCATAATAAAAGGTTTAAAAATATCAGTTGATTTTATGTCCCATATAATACTCAGCTTTACTTTGATAACTCTGCAGTTTCTCCTTATTCCAAGTTCTAGTCTCCAAGTTTAGTTACCTGTGCTAACCATGGTTGGAAAATATTAATGGGCAAGTTGACAAATAAACTATTCCTAAGTTTTAAATAGTGGGCTATTTGGAGTAGTTTGACATAATCTTGCACTATCCCATTTCATGCCACCTAGGATGAGAGGCATCTCTCTGTCCCGTGTATCCAAGCAGTATGTGCTACCCTCCTGTTAGTCATGCAGGAGCTGTGCACATCTCCACACTGACGTGCGATGTGGGTGTGACTGTAGCCAAATAACCCCTAAGTAGTCACCTGTTTGACTCACCTCATTTGTCCTCATTACGTAGGCACCGTGTCATTCCAAGAATCACAAGAAGAGTAAGAAAACTATGAGATGTTTGAAGACAGATCATTTTCACTTGAAGTTTATTATAATATGTTGCTGTATCTGTTCTGCTTATCGTTAATTCTCATCATTAATTGATAACCATATAATTAACACAAAGAAGATTAACTATTTATTTATTTATTTATTTATTTATTTATTTATTGCCTTTTTGAAGCAGGGTCTTACTATGCAGTTCAGGCTGGCCTTGAGCTCACTTTTGTAGCCCAGGGTGGTCTCAAACTCATCCTGATCCTCCTGCCTCAGCCTCCCAAGTGCTGGGATTATAGGCGTGCACCACCATGCCTGGCTCAACTAATAGCTGAAAAGTCAAACTTTGCTACGTGTATAGGGCAACCCCAGAATCACATCTGTCCTATGCTTTGGTACTGTCCTTAGCTTTAGCTCTCATCCTTATCAAATGCAGTAAGCCAGCTCGAGTGCTATTGCAAAGCTCTCTTCCCACTCGCAAGCCACTGTTTATGGGGCTAAAATAATGGAAGCCTTGGGTGGAAACACTAGGTACATCAGAGTCTTCTGGAGGCAGAAAATAAGTTTCCTAGTGAAGAATATCTATATTCTTTTGACTTTTTCAGATATAGATTTGTATTCCCACTCTTAACTCAAATTCTGTTTATGATAATCTTTATGATCCAGCTTTTACCTAGTTAATGAAACATAACAAACTTAGAAATCATTTACTGAACTCAGCAAAAAAAAACCAACTCCTTTAAAATTGGAGAAAAGTCCTGAATGCATAATGATGATACTATTCTATGATAACAAGCAAGCGCATGAAATGATGCTAAATATTGTTAAATATTAAAATGATGCAAGCAAAAGCCACAATTGAAAGGTGGTACACAGCTATCAGAATAATAACAATAATAATAAACACAGCAATAAAACTGTGTCTCGCTCAGTGTCGATGAGGTTGTAGACCAATTGCTTTTCTTATATATTAAAGGTAGGAGTGTAGAATGATATGCTTGCTTTTTGGAAAGCAGTTTGACAATTTCGTTCCAAGACAGTATTTTATCATCACAGCATTCAGTAATACTATTCCTAGATATTTATGTAAGCTAAGTGAAAAAATACGGTGTATAGACATTTACAATCGTTTTATTGCTCCTGGCTCAAACCTGAACAAACCCTGAATGCCCTTTCATTGATGAGAAAAAAAAAAATCAAATAAATAAATATTAGGAAATAGATAGAATGAAAAGGGCACAAAAATCAAATAATTACATGCCATAAGGAATCTAAAGCATGTGACGCATTATGTTAGAAATATGAAGCCGGGCTTCCATTTGTGCGATAGTCTAGAAGGGAGAGGAAACAGAACTCTGTTTGGCAGCCGGGGACTCGGTGACGGTAGGCGGAGCACATGGTCACAATGGCACCTTAGTTGTGTTGCTGGGTGCTGTGTGGTCCTGGTGATACTACCTTAGGCTTATACCAAATCCCCTAACACCATCATTGAAAAAGTCTATTTTAATACATATGAGATGAAAATAATTGTGCAAAATACATTTATTGTCTGCCCATGAGCTGCAGCTTGCCTGAAGTTAAGCGTGCAGAAAATGTTGCAAAATGACAATGGTAACAGGGAGTTGGGGCCCTTCGCTCCGGCTCACCTTCTGACCACGTGGCTGCGGACAAGCGCAGACTACTTTTCGCTGTGTGCGCGCAGCCTCCCCCTCTGAGCATGCGCACTTCTCTGAGCTGTGCTGTCCTCCCCTGTAAATAAAGGCAGACCCTTAAGAATTTGCATACTGTAATTAAACTGCTGTATCGGGAGCATTCTCTCTGTGGCTGTGTTGAAATGGAAACAAAGGCGCTTCTCTGACTCAGGGGTTGGAGTGTCATTCCTGGGAACCGATAAGAGCAAAATACTCTGGAAAGCCTTCAGGCCTCTCAACCTTAGCGTAGCCTGGTGCCTATCCTTGAAGGGCACGGCACCTGGCATCACGGCTCTTCTTGGCCTGGCCTTTATCTCAGGTAAGTGTGGCCTTTCTGGTTGGCGCCTTTCCATACAAGTGTGCGGAGAGAGATAAGAGCTGGGCTGGGGGGGAACCGGCTGCTCCTGATCCCTGGAATCCATTTACATAAATGAAAGTCTGGAGAATGAAGCAAGTGGATCACTGACCTGGAAACCGAGGACACACAGACTTTCTGAGGACCTTTGGGCCTACACCAAGGTGATCCCCTTCACTAGGTTCAGTCTTTTATGTCATTATTGTAGTAGGAAACATATCATAAAGTTACAGGCATCTTACACATTGCTTAACTTGATAAAGTGTATTCGTCTCATTGAACACTTTTGTCTTTAGGGTCTGGTGAAGAAAGAACAGTGAGAAGGGATTTCTTTTCTGTTTGTAGGACTAAAGGAGTACTCATTTCTAGTTCCTCCCTTTTCAATCATTTTTTTTTCCCCATCAGTGCAAAGAATGAAACCCAAGGGCCTGGTGAGATGATACAGTGGTCTAAAGTGCCCACTTAGGCAAATTTAGGTGGGTTCAGGAGATGGCAGTTCATCCCCTGCATGGCAGTTGGGTCCCCTGCACCACATACTGCAACAGCCCCACCCTTAGAGTAAGAAGAGGTGGCAAAAAAAAAAAAAAAAAAGAAAAAGAAAAAGAAAAAAAGAATCAAAGCCAGGGCTTCATGCATGCTGAGCAAACGGTCTTCAACCCCAAAGACTCTATATACATTTTCCATAATGGAGTTTGAATCCTGACACTTTCTTTTCACATTTTATTTTCTTTTTCTTCTTTTGAATACAACAGATGAGTTACACAAAGTCCCAGGTGGTAGAGGTCATTTAGCTTATAAGTTACATCCTTAGTAGATCAGATCTGAAGCTTGTTAACTATAACGTTGTAGGACTTGACTGCTTTGCCCCTGTGCTGGTGGCTGAGGGAGAATAAACAGAGGCAGCTCGCCAAGAGCTTTGATTTCTTTAGGGTCAATAAAGTAAAAACAAAGTCACGTTGTTCAATGAGACATGAAAAAATAAAAATCCACTGAGAATTACAGCTTCAGTTAGAGTGTTAGCCTGAAAATCTACTTTAGCCACATGGAAGTAAAACATAGTAAAGTAACTTATTAACCTGAAAACTGAATTGGACACGCAATTGTGAGCATCATGACTCCAAGTCAGCCTTAGCCCTAGTGTGCTCTGCTAATTTTACCTCTCTTCCTCCAACACTCGTGGCAATCTAGAATTAACATCTCATTCTCCAGCACTAATCAGAGCTCAGATGGAAGAGAGCCAAGCTTCACTGGAGACTGTGTGATCCAGGCTTGTGATGGGAAAAAAAAATTTGGAAGAGTTCTGAGGTGGAGTGGCAGCCAGAAGACAAATGAGAAGGGTTTAAATATGTTCAGTGTTACTCAGATAAGCCAGGGGTTTAGCTTCAGAGGATTCTCAACAGCCAGGAGATGACTATCGGAACATCAAAAGAGAATAAGTGCTACAGGTAATGAAGATGAATGGAGCCTGTATGAAAGCCTCCCATGTAGGCAAAAATTAGTTCAATAAAATGGATAGGATGATAATTATAATACACGAGAAGGATGGATACAATTGTTACGTATACCATAACTAGCAAAAGACTTTAGATATCTAAGATGTTCTGCTTTCCAAGTCCATATGTGCAGGTATCATGGTGGTTTCTTCTATTTCCCCTTTTTCTGTGCCTAGCAGAGATGTAGGCATAGTTTCCTGAATGGAGGCCCAGTGGCACCAGGAGCAGGCAGGACTCATCCATTCAAGGCGCAGCAAATAGGCCCGAGGCGCAGCGAGTACCTGGGTGCACGCAGGACGGCCTGGCCTAGCTTTGCAAGGAAGGGACTTCAGCTCAGGTCAGTCTCATCTGCTCAGCACGGAGCCTCTGAGGATGTCACTCAGCTGGATTGAGACACAAGCTTATTTATGAGTTAAGCTGAAAATTTAGGCTGAATGCTCCTCGTGTAGTTTGCAGTGGCTGCCGTGCATAAAGTTAAAACCATTATTTATTGTTTCGTGATCCTGGAGGTGGAGAGACCTAACATCTAAGGGTGGGCAGAGTGAGATCCTCCTGAGGTTGGTGAGGGAGAATGTAGTCCCGCTTGTAGGTAAGCCTCCTCCTTCTCTCTTTTCCCTTCCCCCTTCATCGTCTGCTCCCTCTCCCCCTCTTCTTTCCATTCCCTCCTTTGCCTTTCCTTCCTTCCTCTTCCCTCCTTCCCTTCCCCTTTCTCCTGTCTCCTTTCTCCTCTCTTCTTCCCCAAACCCTACCTCCCATTTTCCTCCTTTAACAAGGATTTTAGATTAGGGTTCATCTGAATGTCCTAGCTTTAATTCGATGATCTTCTCAGAATACAGCAGTATTTATCTTCAAATATAGTCAGATTCTGTGGCACATGTTCCGTGGACTCAAATGCATGGAGTCCGGGAGGACACAGTTCAGCCCACAGCACAGAGACAGAGACACGGTGAAGGGAGAGACTAGGGATGCTGGTTGGCAAGGAAAGACCTGGTTGTGGACCTTCGCCTCAAGCCAATGAATCAATCCTGATTTCAAGAGGAAACCACATAAGAAGTGTCTGCTGCTCCCAGCAGGCTCCCTGGCTCTGCTAATCTTAGCTGAACTGTGGTGATCTTTTCCTTTGTTGTTTGATATCTTGCTGGAACTCGGAAAGGTATAAGGAAATATTTTTTGAAAATGTAAATCAAAAGCTTATAGGATCAATAACTTCGTGATAGCTTGTACATACAAATGCATATATTTTATGATGCATTATGCATATCTCATGTGGTTCCTTTGATGTCTTTGAAGAGCTCATGAGAGCATGGTACTACCAAGAACTTGAGTGTCATTTGTAATTAACCTAAAATGTATAAGAGACATCACAGAAGTTACATATTGATGTATTAATTGTGTAAATTCATGTTCAAATAATTTTATTTAATATGTTTATATCTTTGAACATTAAACAATGAAGTAGTACATTTTTAAATATTTTATTTTATTTTTATCTGCAATACTGGGATTAAGCATAGGGCCTTGGCATTGAGCTGCACCCCTAGCCTTTTTTACTTTTTCCTTTGAGATAGGGTCTCCATAAGTACTAAATTGCCCGAGCGTGGTTGCCTCTTGTGACCCTCCCGCCTCAGAAGCGTTGCACTCCATTCAGAATGCATGGATTGCAGGCCTGTGCAGTCTACCCCACTGGAAGTAGCACATTGGATTTTCTGAATGTGAATAGACCCTAGCAGAGGGATGGGTGGCCCCTTGCATCCTGCCCTATCCCTGCTCAGGTGTCGGCCTCACCTGACCAGTGGCCAAGGAAAGCAAGAGGGCTGCCTTGCATTTGGGTGTGTATTTCTCTCACTTTATTGCCTGAGTGTTCAGATCTTGGCGGAGGGTGAATCCTGACTATACCTTGCCGTAGGATGCTGTGGCTGGGGCTACTTCTTAAGTAAATGGGGCAGTGGGGATGCCTGGACACCAAGCTAGCTCGCATCATAACCAGCCCTAAAAGTGCTCGTTTATATTTAATTAATTAATGAATACATGATAGCATCAGGGACTAAAACCATAGTCTTTCTACCCCTGGTCTACATTTCCAGCCCATTTTTAACAGAGGGTCTCCCTGAGTCACCAAGTTGCTCAGGTTGAGCTTGAACTTAAAGATTCTTCTCCCCAGCCTCCCAGTGCTGGGGCTAAGGGCGTGCACTGCCTGTTTGTCCCACTCCCTCATTGTTCTTGTTGCCCCTTGCTGTCCAAAGTTGAGCAAAGTTGAGCTTCTCAAAGTTGAGCAAATGTGAAATCCTAAAGACAAAGACAAAGAAAATGGAGTCAGAGCCAGGTCCATTTTACAGCCTGAGCACTGAAAATATGCAAAGGTGTTTGTCAGTGGGTCGTGGAAGAGGTCAGCCCACTGATCTTCACCTTGTATCGCCTTGTAGTGCCATGAACAACAACAGTAAGTATTCTATGTGTCTCCGAGACACATAGAATAAATGTACCTTCTCATTTGCTGCTCCTGAAGATTCTGCCTTGAAGGATTACCTGACTGCAAATTTTTTAAAAATTTAAACAATTATATGTGTCCTGAACATGTACAGATCGGTTTTGTAATTACCTCCCAAACATTTCAATGTAACAACTATTTGCTCAGTACTGCCACTGAGTTTGCTATTGTAAGTAGCCCAGGGGTGATTTGAAACATGGGCCAGGGAGCGTCTGTTATGTATAATACTGCGCCCTTTTATACAAGCACTTGAGTAGCCACAGAATTTGCCAGTCTTGAGGAGTCCTCGAAGTGAAACCCTTGGTCTCTGAAGGGCAGAGATAGGAAGGACAGCAAAGACAAGCAAACAGCCTCAAGCCATGCGGGACAAAGTGGAGAAACCAGATAGAATGAAATGAACACATCCAAAGGTCAGGAAAACAGTAGATAAAGGTCTCCATGCCCCACTAGGGCCCCGAGGACACACAGAACCACGAGGCCATGACCCTGGCCTACCTCCAACCTTGCTGGCTTTGCGGATTTTAATTTCCCTCTCCATCTTAGCAGGCTTTGGAGTCATGATATGGGTTCTGAAAGCCTTGTGCGGCACAAGCCACCCCTTTCCAATAGCTAGGTCGAGTTAGGGACCCAGAGGGACCACAACGGGTCATGCCCAGCTCTAGATCTCCATAAATAAGCCCAGAGATGAAAGAGACCAGACCTGTGCTCACCCAGCTAAGCGCTGTGCTTCCGGCCCCACCTCTGCACTGTGGAGGGTGCTGCTGTTTCTTTTGCTTTCACCAACCCTTGCTCATGTTAGTCCTTTCACGATTCTTTCTCAGTTGTTTGTTTGGGAGACCAAGAGCTTGGGCACAAGTCCCGTGCAATCCTCATTAGATGGCAGGGCGGCAGCATAGGATATCTGACCACCGCAGCCAGGCAGTGCAGCAATGAACCAGACAACATTAGTGCATGCTCTGAGCTATAAAAATGGTGTAGCCATTCCTCAGTTTCCTTTATGACTCTGAAAATAAACATTTTGCCTTCACAGAAAGGAAATAAACCATCGACATCATAAAACAAGGCTGGTAGACCACTTTAAAAAAAAATAAGAAGAAAGATCCCATTTTGTTCACATGAGAAGGAAAGGCAATGCCCAACTCTAGGCTCTGTCAAATTAGTGTCATTTCGCTGGCACATCAATGCTTTAAGCTTTTAGTTTTTAGACTGCTCTTTATAGCGCTCAGTAATTTCAGCACCGTCATCATTTAAAAAATAATGTACGTGTTTTCTCCTGGGGAATGAATCGATTCTCTGAGAGAAAAAAAAAATCAAAAGGAGACAGAAGCACACAGAGAGAAAGAGAGAGAGGTGAAGGAAAGGGAGGGAAGAAGGAAGGGTGGAAATGCAGATGTGTGCAATCCTAGGGCAGAGGCCCTGAGGAAGCAAAAAGGCAGCGGCGTTTTCTCCACAGGAGGAGGAAGAGAGCGCTTCTCTTGTGTCATCAACAGAGGATTTGTGAATCCCTGGTTCTCGAGCGACCTGGAGGAGCTGCGCATTCAGCCGCAGGCGCCCCGCTCCTCCACGCTGCGTGGTGCCCAGTCTGCCCTGGCACGCAGTGTCAGCAGGCACCCTCGGGAGCTTGACCTCAGGCTGCCCACCACTCATGCACTAGGAACAGAATGCCCACATCTCATCAAGGAAACTCCAATGTGTTTTTTTCTAAGAAAACCTGTGTCACTTGGGGATTTTCATACTTCTGTGAATTGTGCCAGCGTCTTTCTGGCTCTTTGGGTGAGGACTCGGGCAGAGCTTTACCCCCATCGCGGTTGGCAGAAAGTGGGATGTTCTTTATGGTTCTGTGAGTCAGAAGAGTCAGTATGTTATAGGAAATCTCTGTCTGTCTGTCTGCCTGTCTGTCTGCCTGCCTGCCTGTCTGTCTGTCTGTCTGTCTGTCTGTCTGTCTGTCTGTCTGTGTGTCTGTCTATCCAATCTCCCTTTGGCTCCTTCTCCCTAGAGAGTCCTGGTTGGGCAGTTTGTCCCTTGCATGTGCAGACTGACTTCCGGTCACTCTGTGCTTCGTAGCACAGCACCTTGGAATAGCTTGAGCATTATAACCCATCATCGTCCTTTGTTAGAAAACGTCCCGTCCACCACTTCACTTAAGTGTCACCTGCAGAGTGAGCCCTGAGGCAAGAGAGGCACAAATGTGGCTCATTATTCCACAGCCAGAAAAGCAGGGGAGCCCGAACAGATGGCAGGGATCAACTACACACAGATGAGTTTCTAGAAGGGGAGGGTGAGGCTCAGGCACCCGCAGGTGGCAGCCTCGACTGGCTGGCTGGGACCAGAGACGGAGCCTGAGCAGATCATAGGTGAGCTCTGACCCCAGCGCAGGTCGCAGGCAGCCCCAGGTGGGCAGGGAGGGGCGCACAAGCCCCGCTTGCTCTCACGTGGTGCCTTTGCCTCCACTGTCCTCTTCCTGAGCTGAACGTTGGCCTTTTAGGTCCTCTGTGATCAGCGCAGCCAGAGAGCCCAAGGTAGACCCCAGACAGAACTGCTGCCTGGGGCCAGGCCTCAGCTCCCTCCCTCCTGCTAATTTGCTGTCTGTCTTCCAGCAAATGCTTTGTTCTTTCTGGGCCTGTTTCCTTACCACCCATGTAAAGGTTTTGAAACCAATATTCAAGCTTTGTTCTTCCTCCCAGCAATAAGATCTGGTTTTCAGGAACAATGCAACCTGGAAGCATGTGGTGAGAAGCGCAATCCAGCAGGTTTTGCTGGCATAGGGACAGAGAAGACGGCAGGGCCTAGATCTACAATTTTCTTGCAGGAGAGGAGGGCCCTCCCCAGATTCCTGAGACCTCCTCAAAGGCAGGACCATAAGCATTTCCTCTTGAGCGGTCTCTAACATTCTCTAAGACCACCTGGAGGTTCAGCTGAGACCACATATGGAAAACACCAGCAGCAAGAAAACAGAGAGCTTTCTCATCTTTGTCATTGTGCCGCTGTGTTGAGTGCAGTGCTCCAAGGAGCCCCTGGCTTCTGGCCTTTAGAGCACTTGGGCTGCCGGCTTTGCAAAGCATCGGTGAGAACACCACCCCTGGAAGGGATCCGGGAAGGTGGCAATGTGATCCCCTGTGGGAAAAGTGTTTGAGCAACAGAGATAGAGAGAGAAAGAGAGAGAGAGAGAGAGAGAGAGAGAGAGAGAGAGAGAGAGAGAGAGAGAGAAACAGAGACAGAGAGAGACAGAGACAGAGACAAACACAGAGAGACAGAGACAAAGAAAGAGACAGAGACAGAGAGACAGAGAGAGATAGAAAAAGAGACAGAGAGACAGAGAGACAGACAGAAAGAGACAGAGAGACAGAGACAGAGAGACAGACAGAAAGAGACAGAGAGAGACAGAGACAGAGACAGAGAGCACTTCAATGCCTTTTCTTCATGAAGCCTTTCCTCTCCTGAGATCCAAAGCCAAAAGAAGCCAGGCCAAGCCAGTCCCCTTGCCTGTGACAGGTGACAGCCAGCAGCTTCTCTTTGCCAGTTCCTTCCAGGAAGTGCTGGCTTGAGCTTCCTGGCTTCTTTCACCTGGAGGAATGGCAGAGAGCAGAAACTGCCCACTGGGAAACCTCGCTGGCTGCGGGCTCCTGGGAGTGGCGGGAGGGAATACATTTGCTGCCTCATGAGCCACTCAAGAAGAGAGTCGAATCTGCACAGTGGAGGACACAGGTCTAGGCTGCCCCTCAGCTTCCCCACATGGGGGGGCCCCCATGTGCTAAGTGTTTAGAACTAAGAGAGAAATAGGATTTCTCTGGTGAGTCCATCTCAGGAAATGGACCACAGGCATCTGTCCTCAGCGAGCCCCTCGCTTTGCCCCTCTGGGTCAGCTGTTCCTACCGTCAGCAGCTCCCGGCTGTCCACTTGAGCCTCACTCCCAGTGCCCAGCTAGGACAGTTCTTCCACAGTGTCAGGGACCCATAAGACCATGATGGTCTGACTCATCTCGTAGCATTTTCCCATGTTCTAGACCAGCACTGAGTGTCAACACCCTGCTACGGCCCCTACCTGCATGTGCACGCGCACGCGCGCGCGCGCACACACACACAAACACACACACCTGTGCGAATGTGTGACATTTCACATTCATTTTTTATGGTTCATGTGAAGTATGCAAACTACCACCAGCTTTCCAAAGTTTCTCATTGCTCCTCTAAACCATTTGAAATTGGATTACGTACATCTTTAACTTTTTAATTGCTATTTTCATGGTCAGTCACCAAGAACAACTATTTGCCTAAATTACTGTGTGCCATCATATGTAGGAAATTGCATATTGTTAAAAGAAGCTGGGTCTGCACCTCAGTACGCCATGTTTTTCGACTCTCCCGGGGTAATATGCGGCCAGCACACCCTGTAGTCTGGGATCTCGTCCTTGCAGCCACCTGGCCTGTCCAGTCTCCCTTAATCCAGAAGGAACCTGAATTTTTCCATGACACTGGCATTTTTTTTTAAAGAATCCAAGCCTTTGCGGAATGCTTTCCCATGTGGCCATAGCTACCATCCTTTTGGTTGGTTCTGACGCAGGCTTTGCCACCGTGCACAAGCTCAGAGCGCTGGTATTTCTTTCTCTGTGCATCAGTCCAGAGACACAGTGACACCTGTCTGCTCCTCACTGCTAATGGTCATTTTGGTTACACTGTCAAAATGCCATCTGCCTTGACCACTATATGGCTATAATGTCTTCCCTTTCAACTAAGAAGTGATCCCAGGGACCCCCTTTGAGACCATGGAAGCCCTCTGCCCTTTGTCACATGTCCTCCTGCCATGGCCCAGTTGCTGATTCCTGACCAGCCACTGCTTCCCAACACGCCCCCCCCACCAAGGGCTTCTGACGTTGGCCTTCTGCTTCGAGGAAGAATCTGAGGAGGACAGGGAAACGTACAAGGACAGAGGCCAGGCAGTGGGGAGACCCGTGTGAACCCCAGAGCTGCTCCTCAAAGGCTGGAAACACACCCAAGGGTAAAATCAGGGAAGGGAAAGGGGCCTTTCTGTACACAAGGGTACAGAAGAAAGGTGTGACTGGTAGTAGCTCCACAGCATAGGAAGAGCTGGCACACGGCTGCCGACAGAGACACACTGTCCCCCGCGAGCCACGTTCCAAGTGACAGGACAGGGAAGTGTCTCCGCGCTGCTGGTCACCATGAGCGCTGCACCAGTCTCACTGATCCCACAGGAAGTTCTGTGTTTTAGGCCACATAGCATTAAGCACACCACTGGCTTCATGTAAGTGCTCACCAACTACCCCCTTCCTCTCCCTTTGAGTGTTGCGATATTTCCATGGAAACCCACCTTTCTGCTTTCGCTGGGACCCCTTTAAAATTTTTGCAATTATGCTAAAAACTCCATTTTTTTATTTGAAATGAGAATTCTAAAGGTAATAACATACTACATTTTCTAATAAAAGTCAATTAGATGCAGGTTTGAAGCTGTATCTGAACCCATCTAGGAGGTCTTGGAGCTGCTTGCATTTCAAAATTATTTTTATTATTTTTGATAAATTAAATAAAACAAAACAGATTAATTATTTTTCACTATAACAATGATACTTCATTTCCTCAAGATCACTAAAATATAGCAACAGTATTTCCTACTTTTGAAACTGGATACTTGGTGTTTGCTGGGCTTGTTGCCCGTTGCTTTTCTCCTAGCTCTTCCACTACCTCATTAGGTTGTTATGTTCTTCATTTTATAGGTGAGGATACTGAGGCTCGCTGTGCCTATGGATTGGCCAGAAGGTGGCAACCACTGAGTAGCAGTGTACTGTGGCTCCAAAATATAGGTATTGGGCAGTCTGGGTTCTTAACAATGGCTTCAGTGAGATGAAGCTCCATGTTTTCTACGTGTTTCTGAAGTTGCTTTAGCACAGATGCAAATGCAACCAGCTGCATAATCGAGATGGGGATGGGTGGTTACTGCTCCCCGGGTGCTTTGTGTGCTCCCTTCCACTCTGCACTCTTCCTTGTCATTGGGTTATGGCCCAACGTGACCTCTGGCCAACCAATTGTAAGCAAAATGGCACATGTTGCCTAGGTCAAAGCAAGCATAAGTGGATTTTCTTGTTCACTCTCTGTCTCCCTGTGCTGAAGTGAGTTTGGAATCATCATGTTAAGTTAGCTATGACATGAAGATCCGTTGTGTCTCTGGGGCCCTGAGTAAAGCAGCACCTCAGGCCAGGAGCGCTGTACTTACTGCAGTGTAACTTCCTCCCAAGCCTCAGGCAATGGCAGATCCTTTCCTGACCACCACCCGCCACAGGAGGTGTCACCATTATGGGTGCAAAGGAGGGTAGGTGGCTTCCTTCCCACTGTCAAGGTGAAAAATTTAATTTGTTACTATTTTTAGTCAACCCCAGCATAGTTTATTTTTCTGAAAGGGGAGGAAGATAAAAGAGAATAATGATAAACAAAAGAATAAAACAACTCCTTTTTCTTACTGAGACTTAAGTAGCACTGAGTGAACAAATTCTCTTCTCAGGAGGAGGAGGAGTGTAGAGGTTAAAATAATCTGTGAAAAGAGATACGTGCACACTTGAGAGGGCATGTGTGAAACAATGTTCCTGCAGAAAGTGTCTACCAACACCAGAAGCTAAAGGAAAGGGATCCCCACTCCTCAGATGCACCCTGATTAGAGAAAATGATTTTTAAATTACTGTTGGTTTTCACTCTGCACTGGAAGGAATCGTATTAATAAGCCAGCAAGGCCTAGATAACCAAGCTTGATAAGGAGCAAACATGATTTGACCAGAATCCACTACAAACAGCACATGTTTTGCAAGATTACCATGAGTCACTTTCAAATGTGAGTAATTTTCTTATAAAATAAGTTTTTGTTGGACTATAAAAATGTTTTTCAATTTCTCTCGCAGAGAAATGGCAAGAGGTTAATTAAAAGTCAATGAGGAAAAAAAAGTCAATGGAAGACTACTTAGACACTTAAATATATAATTTCTTGGGCTCCAAACTTAAATAGCTCAAAACTACACAAAATAGCTGACTGTAATAATTCATCCTTTTCTTCTTGAAATAGTCTTTTGTTTCCTTGATTTGATTTAAAGTTGTATACCAAAGTCTGTGAAATCCAAGCTGTAGAATAACGGAGCCCATTTGAATGAAGGGAGGAAATGAGAGATGCAGAGCTGGTGTGCAGTGGGGCGCTTTTCAGACCCCGCCTACTCGTTGGAGGATGAGTCTCCTCTCTGGCATTGCTGATAGATGCAGCCTTCTTCCACTCTCTGCCCCCAGCCCGCCATCTTTCCTCTCCCATTGCTGGCTTAGCTAGCTGTTACACATCTACTCATTCTTAGGGGCCAGTTCAAATTCTTCTTCTTCTGAAAGCCTCCCATATGCCGAAGGGTTCTCCTTCTCCTGATTTCCTATTACACTTTTCAGGTGACTCTCAGAGCCTTTCAGGAAGTTTAGGTTTTATTATGTATTGCTGATCACGATGGATAATCCTTTTGTGATTACATGCTGTGATGGACTGAAGGTTACATGTTTATTCAATCTTAAACTGAAGTGTAAATCCTTAATGTGATGGTATTTGGCCCCCAGACCTTCGTGGAGTCATTGGATGAATGTCTCATGAATAGGACTGATGCCTTGTAAAACAGTAGACACTGAATATCTCAGAGCCTTCATAGTGTGAAGTGAGTCATCTGTAAACCAGAAGGGACTTTTTCCAAGAGTCTGACCACACTGACCCTCTCATAGTAGAATTCAGCCCTTCTGAACCTCCTGAAATAGATGTTTTTGTTCAAGCCACCCTGTGTGTACAATTTTGTGATGGGGCTTGAGCTCATTAAGGCAGATCCCTATCTTTTCCTTTATGGTGTAACTTTGCTGGGATTAAGGAAGCTACACAGTCCCTAGTAGAGCATCCCAGGATTGCCAATCCCAGGATTGGCAGAAGAACATGCCAAGGTTTCTAAGCTGTGCCTAACTCAGATCCACGTTTAACTCTATCTTGAGCAGAAGATATTCTTCTACTTGCATGTAAGGAGAATAATCACGTGCTCCAGCTCACAGTCACCAGGCAAAGCCTTGTCCAGCTATGGAATGGAAGAGCAGAGCTGGGGAAGGCCGAGAGCTCTAGGGCCAGGAAGGCAGGATCCTGGCAGGGTGTCCTGTTTTATTAGGAATTCGACATACAAGTGAGGAGCAAAATAAAAATTGAGAAGAGGAAGTAAGGAGACTGATCTATCTTGAATGAAAAAGGAATTAAGAAACAGAGCAAAGTTACACAGAGAGAAGGAAAAAGGATAAAAGAAATGATATACACTTACACCAGTTTCACATAAGGAATAAAATTGTAAGGCACTGCAAATATGAAATAGTGAGAACTAAAAGAATAAACACAACCAAGCATGTGATTAACAGAAGTTTTCAGTGTGTTGCACATAGACGCTTCTTTATTGATATGTGGAATTACTTTGGATATGTTTTCGACATAATAAAAGATTTTTGCAATTACTGACTGGCTGTAAGAAACTCTCCTCTTTGTGATGGAGCCCAGCAGGCAAGCTTTGTGTTTTGCCTTCAAGAACAGCAATCAGAACTTCCAGGACTTTGGAAGTATTCTCCTGGCTCCAAGATATTTCCCTTCTCTCCCATCGACCAGGAACCAGGATGACTCTGTTCCCGGGAGTTGCCTTAAAAACAAAAACAACAACAAAATGCTTCTGATGGCATTCTCTTGGATCTTCGGCAGTAATAAGAAGCAAAGTGAGTTTTTCTGGAAAAATACCCAGCGGGGGAATAGCTGGGTTGAACAGGATTTCCAGGCCTGGTTTTCTGAGGAATCTCCACCCTCAGTTTCATAGTGGTTCTACTAGTCTACATTTCCACCCGCAGTGAGAAGGGTTCCTTTTACCCCACAGCCTCGCCAGCATTTGTTATTAGTTGATTCCTCTATGATAGACATTCTTTCTGGGGTGAGCTGGAATCTCAGTGTTGCTTTAATTTGGATTTTTGAATGACCAGTGCTCTGGAACATTTTTTTCATATTTATTTGCCAATTGTATTTCTTCTGAGAAGTGTGTACTCATCTCTGATGCCATTTTTCACTTGGGCCTTGGAATTTTGGAGGGTTCTGTTTGTTGTTGTTCTTTATACATTTTAGATAGAAGTCCTTTGCCTGAGTGATTGTTGGTTAAGATTTTTTCCTAATTTGTGGATTGTCTTTTCACCCTGTTGGTGGTTGGTTTTGGCAAGCAGAAGTTTCTCAATACGATGCCATCCCAGCTGTTGGTTCTCTCAAGCATTTCCTGTGCTCTTTGGCTTTTGCTCATGAACTCTCTGCCTACATCTACCTCTTCAAGATTTCCACCTAAATATGTACCATTTGCAATGTTTTATCATTTACGATTGTGTGCTTTTTAAAACAAATTTTAAAATAAAGAAGTACAAGAAAGAAATTAAGGATTAGTGGAAATAGTAATGTTCAAAATCTTGTATGCCTGTATCTGGTAATCTGTGCAACAGATTTGGCTATAAAAATACAGAATGTAACAAGTGTTAATTTGTTATTCTGATTTTAAAAAAGCTGTACCATATTGGTACTCTGTTTCTGTCTCTGATTTTTGTTATTTGTTTTTGTTATTGTTTTTAGTTTCCAATATAAAATAAAGCCAAATTTAAAAAGAAGCAAAGTGAGATCTTTTTTTTTTTTTTTTTTTTTTTTTGTCTTTTTGAGACAGGGTCTCGCTATGCAGTTCAGGCTGGCCTTGAGCTCACTTTTGTAGCCCAGGCTGGTCTCAAACTAGCACTGATTCTCCTGTCTCAGCCTCCCAAGTGCTGAGATTACAGGTGTGCACTGTCATGCCCTACTTTTCTTTCTTTTTCTTTTTATATGTATTTAGTACAAGATCTATAGGGTGTCACTACATAGATTGGACTAGTACTGATTCTCCTGATTTCAGCCTCCCAAGTGCTAGGATTACAAGCATGGCTCAAGATCTTTTTCCATCTTTCCTCCCATTCAACCTTACTTTTTCCTTTCATATGCAACCTACACATCTTCTGCTCCAACACCTGTCCACTGCAATTCCTTGCCTGTTGTCCATATTCTAATTTCAGCTCCACAGAGCTATAAATGACAATTGTCTTGTTGGCTGTTGCAACATCCATGCCTATCACAGTGCAGTGATGCAATGAGAACGCCTGAAGATCTCGCTGAGAAGACAGAGAGCACCACCCGTCTTAGACACTGAGGGGAGAGAAATCTAGGCAAGTCACAGAAGGTCCTGACTTAGACCTGCTACAACTTCTCATAGTATTGAGGAAAAAATTGGCACTTACACTGCATATCTTCCACGCAGTTTTTAAAGTACAATATATTTAACAGAAGAATGGTAAACTATTTTGACTTCTCATTTGGGGATTATTTTTAATGTTTTTGAAATAACCCAGGTTATTTCATACCAAAGAGTTCCTCTAATAAGTTGAATTTGGTGAAATATCTGTCTAGAACTCATGACCACTACCTGATCT
>PVKN010000667.1:0-68172 GCA_004027915.1 Capromys pilorides | reverse complement strand
ATGTCTGTAATCTCAGCTCTTAGGAGGCTGTAAACAGCGGATCACTAGAGTCCAATCTAGTAGTGAGACCCTGAACACCCTGTAGAACCCTAAAATAAAAAATAATAATAAAAAAAAAAAAGGTTAGACCATCTCTGCTCCTCCTGCCTTCAGCCTCTTCCTCCGTTCCTGTCCTGTACTCACAGTCGTGAGGACTGAGCACTAGAGTCTCACCGTGTCATTAATCTAGAGTGGGGGGTTTCAGTAAAAAGCCTGCAGAGCCTCAGTCTTACCTGATTTCAACAAAACCGGACTAAAAAGTATTTAAGTTGCATAATCTCATGGTGTTTATTAAATTCCCTTTAAGGAAGAATTAACCCCTTGTTACAAAAATATTAGAAGCTTTACTTTTAGTGTGTTTCTTTCCTTCCTTGAATCATTCTCTTTCTTAGATTACTGCTTCATATTCTCCCCTGAAAAAATTTTTTTTAAAATTTTATTTATTTATTTTTTATGTTATGGCCGGCTCATCCTGCCCTGGGGGTGAGGTTGGTGGAGCCTGTGGTGCCGGGGATAGAACCGTGGTCCCTGCGGTTGCCTAAGCTTGCCAAAGCAGGTGCTTTAGACCATTGAGCCATCTCACCAGCCCCTCCTCTTAAAAAAATTGATCATTTGGAAAATTAGATTCTGTGGTATTACTTTATAAAATAGGGGAAAAGCCAGGCATGGTGGTACCTGCCTATAATCCCAGCACTCGGGAGGCTGAGGCAGGGGGATGGCTGTAGATTGAAGGCCACCGTGGGCTACAGTGAGAACCAGTGTCACAATGAGAAAATTATAACAAGGCTGGCGAGATAGTTCAGTGGTCTAATGCACCTGCTTAGGCAAGCTTAGGCAACTGCAGGGACTGTGATTCTATCCCCTGTACCACATGCTGTGCCAGCCCCACCCCAGGACAGGCTGAGCCCGCCATAACAAAGAAAATTATAATAATTAGTACTTTGACATTTTAAATATTTAGGATGTCGGGCCAGGGCAATAGCTCAGTGGAATAAGTGCTTGCCTGGCAAGTGCAAGGTCCTGAGTTCAATCCCTGGTACTGCAAGTAAATAAATAAATATTTAGAATGTCTCTAATTTTGTCAAAATTTCTAACCTAACCATTATCTTTGGCAAAAATGTTAAAGGAACTTTATGAGGCAAAGACTCCTCCACCCCTATACCTCAGGTCTCCCCTAGAAACTGTCTGACAGAGCTCTCAGAAGACTGCAGACATATCTATAGCAGTCAGTTAGACAGCCAGCTGCTCTGGCATGAAATATTCAGTAGGATAACATGTGTGGGTAGCTTGGAGGACTCAGCCACCTAGATAAATATCTTGGGAGCTGGCACCTGGGCATGCTGGCATAGCTGAAGAGTTAATAGCCTGTGAGGAAAAGGTTCATTGTTTCTAATGCAATCAGATGTCAGCAGAACCATGCTTCTGCTCTTTCGGCCAAACAGTTTCCCCGGCCAAACAGTTTCCCCAGCCGGCAGAAGAGAAGGTCATTTGTCCTCGGCCACTGGGGCAGAGTCCAAGGCCAGCACTGAGTGTCAGGTCCTGCCCTCTGGGCCTCAGCCCTTCCAGCTTCCTTGGAGGGGAAGGGGGCTATGCCCATGCCCTGGGGAAGGACCCAGAGCCGCCTCGCCCAGGGGCAAGGTCTTACTGTGCTGCTTCTCAGCCTTGTCTCTCGGCCTTTGTCTTTGATGTCTGCTTCTGCTTATACATAGTTCAGATCCAGGCCCTGTCCCTGGAGTCTGAGGTAAGCTCCAGTGTGCACAACAGAAGAGCTGCAGTTAAATAAAGTCTTCTCAGAAGGATCAGAATCCAAACACCAGTTCTGTTTTGATGGGGCGGGCGTGAAGTGTCCAGGGGACAAGCAAGCAGGGTCACAGTTGGTGGAGGGTGAGGAGAGCAGCAGCCCCCATTGTCGCATTGTTTTGAAAAAATCAAATTGTCTTTTCTCCACTGGTTAAATATCATTCTTATTAAGATTTATCCTTTCCTGGTTTAAAATATGTTTCTCAAACACTTATCCAGTCCTGGGGAATCGGACCAAGGGCTTAAAAACGAGCCATGTGGGCTGGTGAGATGGCTCAGTGGTCTAGAGCACCTGCTTGGGCAAGCTTGGGCAGCCACAGGGACTGCGGTTCGATCCCTGGCACCACATGCTGCGCCAGCCCCCACCCCCAGGGCAGGCTGAGCCAGCTAGAACACAAATAAATAAATGAGATTTAAAAATAAATAAATAAACTGTACAGTGTCTTTAAAAAAAAAAATGAGCCATGTGCATGGCACCCAGGCTGCCCAGGCTGTGCTCAGACTTCTAAGCTTCCCACCTCAGACTCCAGGAATGTGGCATTACAGGGGATGCCACTGGGCCTGCTTTAAGCACATTTTATTTTATTATGATTACTTATTATTATTATTATTACTTTTTTTTTTTTTTTTTTTTGCAGGACCCAGGTCCCAACTCACGGCCTTGCACTTGCCAGCCAAGCACTTGTGCCACAGAGCTATCTCCCTGGCCTCTAAGCACATTGTAATGGTTGTCCTCTGGCTAATTCTTGTTAGACTGCATTTTATTTATTATTGTTTATACTTTATTTATTTACTTATGGCCGGATCAGCCTGCTGTGGGGGTGGGGCTGGCACAGCATGTGGTGCCCGAGATTGAACTGGGGTCCCTGTGGTTGCCTAAGCTTGCCTAAGCAGGCGCTTTAAATGCCTGAGCCATCTTGCCGGCCCTAGGCTGCATTTTATTTTATTTTATTTTTTTTTAAAACTTTATTTATTTATTTTTTTGTTTGCTTGTTGTGTTTGTTTGTTTCTTTATTTATTCATTTTGTGGCTGGCTCAGCCTGCCCTGGTGGTGGCGCTGGCGCAGCATGTGGTGCCGGGGATCGAACTGCAGTCCCTGCAGTTGCCTGAGCTCTCCTAAGCAGGCGCTTTAGACCACTGAACCATCTCGCCAGCCCCCTAGGCTGCATTTTAAAAGGGAGCTGATGAACATTCATCGCCATTTACGCTTTCCTAGGACTCAATTTCAGAAAAATCTTGGCCCTTGATTTTAACACATCCAAAACTAAATAAAAACGACTCACCTGAGTTAGAACTACTCTTTCAGTCCAAGTTAAACAAGTCCATTTTTTCCTTTACAGTGGTGACTCTTTAATGACTTCAAGAAAAGCTGGGGATATAGCTCAGAGGCTTAAGTGCCTGCCTGGCAACCACAAGGTCCCAAGTTTGATCCCTGGTACAACAAAAACCAAACAAGAACCCTGTAGAAGAAGTGGGGAATGGAGCCGGCGAGATAGCTCAGTGGTCTAAAGTGCCTGCTTAGGCAAGTTTAGGGAACTGCAGGGATCGCAGTTTGATCCCCGGCACCACATGCTGCACCATCCCCACTCCCAGGGCAGGCTGAGCTGGCACTACAATAAATCAAGTTTAAAAAAAAAGAAGTGGGGAATGTGTTTGTTTAGGGTTGGCAACTAGAGTTTCTGTGCCCATCCGTTTTCCCACTCCTGTTTCTCGTCTCGCCTTCTCATTCCAGATGAAGGGCAACGCAGGGAGTGAGCTGCGCACCGAGAAGTCCAAGCAGGTAAAGCAGCGCCCTGCCAGTCCTGCCCTGCGTGCAGTAGGCGCTCTGTCCATGCCCATCTTTACGTTTGTCCCAGTGTGGGCAAGGCTGCCACATGGTGGTGCTCTGACTTTAGTGCCTGAACGAAGACCACTTGTCCAAAACTCAAACTCCCTTGTCACTACAGGGTTAGCTTTGCTCTGTTAGGGAGGTGTGCGTGCTCTCCTCTGTCCCAGGCAGGCATACGACACCTAAGAGCTCATTTGCAAAGCTCAGCAGCTAGGCGCACTAGTCCCACAAACTTTACTGGCCATGGCCAAAGACAGTTTTTATTTTTTTGAATATTCTTTTGATCAAAAATGGCTTGTAGGCTGGGGAGATAGCTCACCAGTCTAAGAGCCTGGCAAGCACAAGGACCCAGGTTCAATCCCTGGTACCACATGCCCTGCTGACCCTAAAACTGGACCTGGTGGCACACGCCTGCAATCCGAGTGCTGGGGAGACTAAGACAGGAGGATCACTGTGAGTCCAAGCTGCATAGCAAGACCCTGTACCAAATAAACAGATAAAAAATTTTTTAAAAAAAGTTTAAAGTTTAAGTGAGATGCAGCCCTCATCAGACTGGCTCCCCTCTCAGCCCCCCGGGACTCGCTCCACTGGCTGACTGCACAAGACCCCATCCATCCACCGCAGGCCTCCACATCTGTCCTTTTAAAATTTATTTTTGGTCCCAGGCATTGAACTCATGATCTCATACTTGCTAGGTACGCGCTATGCCTCAGAGCTATGTCCCTGGCCCCAGATATGACCTTTTTAAGCAATCCAAACAGTGCCCACTAGGATGTGTGACAGTCAGTCCTATCTACAGTATAAGGGAGACAGGTCACATGTAGATGCCGGTGTTCTTCTGTGAGCCTGCACCACTGCATGCAGTGACCTCTGACTGAGAGGACCTTCTAGAGTAGACCGGCAAAGGCTGGCCACTGGCCTCTTTACTCCTAGAGCAGCTAATCATTCCCTCCACGTGGCAGCCCTGGCTAATCTTGCAGAGGGCCAAAGAATTACTGAGTTAGAGTGTGTGTTCAATGCAGTACGACAGGAAGGTAGGCCTGCCCCAGGAACGGTGAAGTTCCTATGACTTAGAAAGGATTTCTTCTAGGTGCTTCCATAATGAGTCTCAGTCTTTCCTGCTCACAGGAATAATTCAGGGAGCTTTTAAAACATGCAACTCAGGCCCCATCCGCAGACTCTTGAGTAACTGGACGAGAGAGGACTCTGGGTATTGGGTTTTCTGTTTGTGTGTTTGATTTGGAAGTACAGAGAATGGCTATCTCCCTTTGCCCAGAGGACTGGCTTTAAATCGCAAAGCTGTGGGAGGCCTCTGATGAAACTGCCCAGTTTCTCTGGAGTCAGCCTAATTCCCGACTCTCGCTCTGACCGTGGACCTGTGCTTTTCACAGACACAGGGGCACTGTGTGGCCCACGGTGCTGTAAGGGGTCAGCAGGCATGGCAGGTGGCGACCTCGTGCCACCCCTGGGCCTCGGCAGTGAGCTGGGTGGGCAGAGGGGCGTGCCGGGTCTGACCCTTTCTTCTCGGGGTGTAGAAGGGACACATCTGGGGCTCCATGCGGAGGACAGCGTTCATCCTGGGCTCTGGTCTTCTCCTGTCTGTGGCCTTCTGGAACTCAGTCACGTGGTATGTCCGCGGGCCACTCCCACCTGGGACCTGTGGGGAGCATGGCTGCTGTTGGGGTGGCCGTGGAAAGGGAAGCTGCCTGCCCACAAGCTTTCACCCAGAACCCTGAGTGGTTTTTCTCCCCAGGCATATTCAGAAATTCTGGGGAGCTTCTGGCCACTTCTGGCAAGCCCAGTGGGAGAGGCTGCTGTCGAACTTCGAAGGGAAAGAGTGGATCCTCTTCATAATAGGTGAGGTTTCCAGACCACCTGCCTTGGGGCCATGCCGCCGGATTTTAGCTTCCTTGTTTTGCGACTCTCCTGTTCTTGGTTTTAAGACTTTTGAGTTTATTATTGCAAAGGATGAGGACTTGAAGCTTAGCGGTCTTACCAGTGAGTACTAAACCTTGTGAGCACTTTGGAAAGAGCATATCTAAAACAGAAGCGCCAGGGTGCCCAGGGGATAGCTCAGTGGCATAATCATCTGCCTGGCAAGCACAGGGTCCTGAGTTCAATCCCTGGTCCCACCTAAGAAAACAAAAATAAAACAGAAGCTAAGAGTTTGAAGACCCCATCCCCAAATACAGGAAAAGAACTCTTGCATAAAAATGAATGCATTTTACAGCGGTGCTCCAGCTTGGGCATATAACTCCACAAGCACAGGGAGCTGTCTGGTCTGAGGCCCCCCACCCCCACCCCCACCCGACTGTGTGTGCTGGCCGCCTAGGCCACTCTGTACTTCTGGCAAGCACCATGGCGTCAAGCAGACTGAAGAAAAAGCCTTGAAACACACCAGTGAAGGTTCTCGATCATTCAATTATCTTTTTTTTTTTTTTTTTTAATTTTGGAGACCAAGTCTTACATACTTCAGATTGGCTTTAAACTATGTAGTCTAGGCTAGCCTTGAATTTGTGGTGATCTTCTGCCTCAGTCTCCCAGAGTACTGGGATTATAGGCGTATCTCACCATACGTCGTTCTGGGAGATACTTTTTTAACATTATACTATGCCAAACCTGTAGGAGGAGGTAGAAATACATGAGGTGAAACATTTGTCTGCCCCATTAAAAAATGTCAGTTTAAGAGGGCAAAGTAACATTACAAATAAAATGTGCTCAGGGACTATTTTCAGCACAGGGGGGCCCTGTAACCATAACAGCTCAGGCACCTCCAGCAGTCACTGACAGACCCGGGCAGACTACAGGCCTGGGAGGAAAGCAGTAGGAAAACGCCGTGCGTTGGCTGCCGCCGACCACCTGGCAGAGGACGGCACTGGCCGAGCGTCTACCCGGCTGCAGACACAGGATTAGGGACACTGCCTGCCTGGCCCTTTAGGGACTGGGAATCTAACAGGGGCACCAAAACACACAAAGCAAGTTAGCGCTTCTAGGGTTACAAAACACTGGTGTGGCTTGAATGACTACCAGCTGCAGAGGCCAAAGTCGGGGATGCAAAGATACTTGAAAGGACTTTGCAGAAAGGTAGGACGTGGAGCAAAAAGCCGAAGCAAGTCGTGATCAGTATTTTCTAAAGGGTACTGCAGGGATTCCATCGCTGCCGTGGAAGGTTAATAGGCAGAGTGACGTATCAATTTACCTTCCCCATGGAAGAGTGGAGGTAATGTTAGGTTAACTATGTTAGAATGACAAATATAAATTTAAATTGTCCTGGGCAAACAGGGATGAATGCTGTCCTGTTGTTAGGTATTGTGGGGAAACTATTCTAGGGACAAACAGGGCTGAGTTTTTATTTTCTTAAGGTACTGGGGATTGAACACAAGGGCCTTGTCACTTAACTGCTACATTTGAGCCTTTATTTTATTTTATTTTTTTACAATTTGATAATTGGTTTTATTACTTTTTTAAATTTTTTAATAAATAACAATATGATAGTTTCAAAACACATTAGTAGTGCATTCATAATAATTGATACATTGAATATTATTGTCCTCATAGTAGTTATACAGAACACAGTGTGTAGACATGATAAGTTTTCTAATCTATATTAGTAGGGGAGGAAAAAAAGAAAACAACAACAAAAAAATTTTATCTTCTCTTTGTATATATAGTCCAACGTTCCATAATTGTAGTGGGATACCGGTGAAACTGGCAATGTTGGAGGCTGTTGGTATAAGCCTCTTACAGCTCATCATACTGATCTAGCTCTGTGTTCTATTGAGGCTTTATTTTATTTTTTTTTTTTTTTGAGACCGGGGTTCGAACTCATGATTTTGCATTTGCCAGGCAGGCACTTGTGCCACGGAGCTATCTGCCCAGCCCTGAGCCTTTATTTTTTTAATGTGAGGTTTTACCAAATCCCTGAATTGTTCAGGCTGGGCTCAAATTTGCAATCTGCCTGCCTCAGCCTCCCAGAAGGCTGGGATTAGAGGCATGCGCCACTACTACAAAGGTTGATTTTGACTCATTTCTCTGCCGCAGGAATTCTCAGAGCTGAGTGCAGAACAGTGGGCCACGGGGGTCCAAGAGTAGGGTATGGAAACTTGCAGCAAGGGGCCCCCCCGAAAGAGGTCTTCTATCTTGGGGCGCTGACTGCCGGACGCTGGCGGGCACGCAGCTGCTCAGTTAGTGGGGGAATGGGTGAGGCTTCCAACTGACTTGTTCCCTGACAGCTCATACTCAATGGACACTGACTAAATTCAGTTCTGTGGTAGACTATTATATACAGTACAAAATTATGTACAGTATGGCCAGTGTTTAAATTTTAAAAATACAGTCAAGATTCACTGCTGTGAATCCCCCCCAGAGCACCCCCTCTCGCTCTGCATATGCGTGTTCCGTCCCAGAAGCCTCTGTGGTCCCTCAGCCTCTGTGCGACAGCACAGAGTGGCTGAGTGCATGCTGCCGCCGTCCAGCAGCAAGGCAGGCTTGGAGCTCCCCGGGCTGCATCTGTGCGGCTGTCCTCACCCGTCTGACCCGCCAGATGTGGCACTCGCAGCTCCTGGCTCTTTCAAAGTCAAAACAACCAAGAAAAGTAAATGTTTTGATGTGATTCAGGATGTCACCACAGCCAGGACAGTGCAACTAAAGACCTCGTGAAGCAGGACATCCAGGCCATCTTCAGAAAGTGGCTAGAGTGACGGGATAAGTGTGTTTGCAGCGAAGGGGAGATTTTGAGGGGAATTAATAATGTGTCTTTTGCTGTAATAAAGATTTTTTAAAACAAGATGTTCACCATTTTTGCTTTTATACTGAGAATTGAGCTCACCACCTCACGCTTGCCAGGTGGGTGCTGTGCTGCTGAGCTATAGCCCTGGCTTTCACTGTATTTTTTTTTTCTGAACTGGGGATTGAAAGACACTTGCACTTGCAAGGCAAGCACTTTTTCTACTGAACTATCTCCGCAGCCCCTTTCACTGTATTTTTGATCATACCTTGTATTAGCATCTTTTATACTATATGCTAGCATAGTCTCTAGTTACCTAAGAAATTATCATCATTTTACAGCTGAGAAAATAAATACAGACCACTTTTAAGTGACTGTCCTTGTCCCCACACTTAGTCTGTCACCAGGACTAGGGTTGGCCCAGGTCCTCCTGGCAGGGGCAGCTAGCAGGAAGTGTGTGCTCAGTTAGTCGGCCTGTGGCGAGACCAGAAGCCACTGACCTCCCGCTGCTTCCCAACCTCAGGTGCTGCCCTCGTGCCAGGGCTGCTCTTCTGGGCCTTCAATGGGCTTCTGCTTGTGGTGGACACAACCGGAAAACCAAGCTTCATCTCCCGCTACCGGATTCAGCAGGGCAAGAACGAACCCGTAAGTGGTGTTGCAGCTCTCATGGTCAAAGCCTGAAAGCCACAGTCTTGGCCCAGGGGGAGCAACGGTTTGTATTTAGGGCTTCTTTGGTCTAGGAGGAAACTGTCCAGATTTTCATAGCCCCTTGGCTAATGGCCAGTCTAGAACAGTATTTTTTTTTAAATGTATTTAGTAAAGGGTCTACAGGGTCTCATTACACAGATTGGACTCATGGTGATCCTCCTGTTTTCAGCCTCCCAAGCACTGGGTTTACAGGCATGTACCCTGGGGATAGGACTGGCAGGGCACGCCAGGGATCAAACTTCCCTGTATCTGCCTAAGCAGGCGCTTAGGTCCACAGCACTTGGCCAGCATTTTAGGGACAGAAGTGTTCATTCTACCCCAGTGCTGGGCTGCCCAAGATGTTAGACAGCTTTCCTTTATCTGCAGGAACAGGGACAGCAAGGCTGGGTACTGCAAGTATAGCTACCCATCGATGCTGTGGGACAGACAGCGGCCTAAACCACGACGACCCCACTGTGTGGCTCTAGGTGGATGGGTGGGAGCTGCTTTCCTCGTCATTCAGTCCAGCAGCCAGGACAAGGTCTGGGGCAGATGCCCGAGAAGCAGGCCCAGGCCTGCTCAGCCAGGAAGTGAATCCTTTGCGCCCTTGGTCCAGCTTGCCTGCTGCTCATGCTGAGGAACCCCAGAACCCTTGGCTTACACCACAGGGAAGGGCTGGCTGTTTCCTCAGTTCCACCCCAACCACAGGCTGGCTGCTTTTCCAGCCAAGGCAGTCATCTTTTCTTGCTAATCATTTATTTGGTACAGGGTCTCACTACGCAGCTTGGACTCACAGTGATCCTGTCTCAGCCTCCCCAGTGTTGGGATTGCAGGTGTGCGCCACCATACTTGGTTTCCAGGCCAGTGTCATGCAGTACCAGGGATCGAACTCGGGTCCTTGCACTTGCCAGGCAGACCTTAGACCACCAGTCTACCTCCTCGGCCAAGGCAGTCATCTTTTAACCTCCCGCCGAGCTGGAGGTGCGGTGTGAGTCAAGCCAGCTTCAAGGCCTGCCTCTGGTGGCTGCCTCAGCAGAAGGCTGAGCGTGACCAACAGCGCTCTTGGCCTGTCTGTGGGAACGGCCTTTCCAGTCCAAACTGCACAGCACTCATCACTTTGCGTCTGTTCGCAGCAAGGAGCTCTGCAGTTCCCTCTGTTTTCATGCATCTCGGCCCAGAGTATTCCTTCCTCTCTAGGTTGTTACACCACATGCTCTCATTTTTCTCATTTTAAAGCAAACTTTGGCACACTCCTGTACCCTCAGCACTTGGGAAGCTGAGGCAAGAGGACTGCCACAGAGTCCAGGCAGGCTAGGGCTACATCCTGAGGTCCTCGGCCAGACACCCAAACACACTCTTCCCAGCGTTTCCCACATTTGCACACGACCCTCACGAGTTTATTGCCCTGGGCCTGTGGAATGTATTTATGATCCTAGTGCTCTGGGAGGCTGAAGCAGGACTATCACAAGTTGGAGCACAGTCTGGGGAACTTAGTGACACAGGAAGACCCTGTTATGGTTTCTGTCTGATGTTCCTAAGCTTCACATGCACACTGGGGGGCTCCAGGGGCGTGACAGGAGCTCAGGCAGAGGCCCGGAAGGCTCTCTCTCCTTCACTTCTGCCTTAGTCTCTCTGCTTCCTGCTGCCCTGGGACAAGCTGGGTGTAGTTTACTGCAAAGGCCTTGGGTTCATTCTCTAGTAGTGCAAGAAAAACAAAACAACAACAACAACAACAAGTTTTAGAGTTGTTTATATAGTTGTAATTCCTCGTTTTTTTTTTTTTTTTTTTTTTGGTCTTTTTGAGACAGGGTCTCGCTATGCAGTTCAGGCTGGCCTTGAGCTCATTTTTGTAGCCCAGGCTGGTGTCAAACTTGAACCGATCCTCCTGCCTCTCAGCCTCCCAAGTGCTGGAATTACAGGCATGCGCCACCATACCTGGCCCTATTCCTCTTTATTCTAAATATGTTGTTCTAATAATGAGAAAATTTAAACATACAGAAATGTTGAAAAATAATACAATCATTACTCATTTATGCATCACGCAGGCTAATCACTTCTAAACATATTACAACTTTTGCTGTATCCATATAAAAGACAAATTATGTATATGAACCTAGAATTTTTTACTTAACCATTTGAATGTAAGTTCAAGACATAAGATTTAAGCCCTAAATCAATCTTTCAGCCTTTATCTCCTAAGATAATCACAAAAGCATCATCTCTGCCTCTTTTTTTCCTGAGACAGGTTCTTGCTGTCATTCACGCTGGCTTTGGCTTTGACCCGTGTAGCCTATGGTGGCCTCAAATTTGTGGCAGTCCTCCAGCCTTGGGCCCCTGCATTCTGGACTGCAGGCTTGCTTCACCGTGCCTGGCCTCATCCATTTCTGTCAGCCATTCTAATCAAGCAGTCATTCTGTCTTAAGTCAGTTTCCCATCAGTGGGACCAGACACCCGAGATGCGCACCCTGCAGGAGCCAGGTTCAGTGGAAGACCGGCTGGCTCCAAGGCAGGAACGGCTTGAGGGCACAGAGTGTTGGCAGGGAGGAAGCTGCTCAGCTCCTGAAGCCAGAAGGCAGAGAGGGAGTGGAGCGAGGCCGGGCCAAGAACCACGCTCCAGGGTGCCTCGCAGCCAGCTGCCCTCCAGCAGCATCTGCTCCACTCCTCAGTGGAGGAATCCACATGAGATGGGCGTGTTAGATCAATGCAGTGCCCTCCTGGAGGGCTCTGCCGGGACTCCCTTTTGGCAGGTCCACTGATGGCTTTCTCACTAGAACCTGTGTGTTTTCCCAGCTGCCCATTCCTTCACCCTTCGTTTATTGTCTTCCAAGCTCCCCGGAGGACCTCCACAGCTCTCACTCTGTCCTACTGAGCTCTCTCCTTCGGTCTCCTTTTGGTTATTTTCTCCCCAGCCTCTGTCAAATGCCAGGGCTCTGGCTTGGACCCATTTTTTCTTTTATTCCATTCCCTTATCATTTAGTGCCCTGGTCTTAAATACCATCTATATACTCATAACTCATAAATTTGTGTCTCTAGCCCAGAACTCTCCCGATTCCAGGTCCAAATATCCAAGGCCCCCCCCCCCCCCCCCCCCCCCCCCCCCCCCCCCCCCCCCCCCCCCCGACATCTCCAAGTGTGTGCTGAAGGGCAGAAAGGACAGCTCCAGCCCAGTGCGTCCAACAGAGGTCTCCGTCATCTCCTCCCAGCTGTCACTGTCCCCAGCCTCCTTCGCCTGAACTGATGGCAGTTCCATCCTCCCATTTGCTGGGCACAAAGCCCAAGTCAGTCCTGCCCACCCTCTCCCTCACCTTCCACACCCATGGCCGGGAAGCCTTGCCCCCGTGTCTGCGCCACACACCGATCAGAATGCAGTGGCTTCTCACTGCTCCACTGCCACCACCATGATGGTACATGTCACCCCTGTCGCTGTTGCACTGCAGTTCTGGTTGGTCTCCCTGTTCTTCCATCACTACTCTATGGCCAGAGTAATACTTACCTGCTCCTAACTTTGCAGTGGCTTCCTGCCTCTCTTGAAGTAGAGGCCAGAGTCCTTAAATGGCCCATAAAGCCCTATGTGACCTGTCCCTTCCCAGCTCACCAACTTGCCTATAACTTACTCTTGACTCCTCATAAGCCATGCCAGCCAAGAATGTGCCCTAGAACCTGTTCCGCAGTTGGCCCGTTCCTAGATGGCTCCTCCCCAACATATACTTGGCTGCCTCCCTCTCCTTCACCACAGGTCAAATCTTACCTCTGAGCTCCACCCTTATCAGTGTTCAGAATCAGTGGTGACTCCCCTTACCTGAAACTTCCAGTGCCGCTTTCCTTCCTCTACTTTCTCCTTTCACCTGAACCCACAATCGCCTTGTAATACCCTACACACACTTGTTTCTGGTCTATCTTCTGTACCAGGGTGAACTTCGTAAGAGCAAGCAAGCACACTGAGAGTTATGTAGTACATGCTCAGTAAATTCCACTTAAATGAATAATGACTGGACAGTTTTAAGAGGTATCATTGTGTATGGCATCTCAAACCAGACTGGTCAGACCTGGCCTTATAATGGGATGAAAGATAGAAAACTGGAGTGAGTGCTGAGGTTAAAGGGAGTGTGGCCATTTGTAGCCAGCTCAGCAGAGGAGCCCCTGGACAAGCCCCTATTCTGATAGCTGCTCACCCAACAACCAGGATGTAGTCACTTGTCTGGAAACAGCTCCCTGGCTCGCTCCCTCCCTCTGAGCCCAGTCCAGTCAGGCTGGACACAGGAAGTGGCAGGTGACTTTGACCTCTGCATCTTTGTGGACAAGGCTCTCAACAAGCACAGGCTGAAGAGCTGAACTAGGATGTCAACCTTCCCCAAATACTCCAGAAGTCTTGTAAGTTACCTACTAGGAGTACATGGAGCCTAGCCAGAGAGAGGAGAGGACATTGGTGACAGCTGCAGAAGTAGGAGACCATTCTCCTCGAGCAGGGCGGTCACTGCGCACAGTGTTCCCAGCTCAGGGCTGGCAGCAGGAGCTGCACGTCTCTGAGTCCAACCCTTCTCCCTCTTCCCTTGGTCAGGTGGACCGCGTGAAGCTGCGCCAGGCCATCCGCACAGTTCTTTTCAACCAGTACATGATCTCATTCCCCATGGTGGTCTTCCTCTACCCTTTCCTCAAGTGGTGGGGAGACCCGTGCCGCCGAGAGCTACCTACCTTCCACTGGTTCCTCCTGGAGCTGGCGATCTTTACCCTGATTGAGGAGGTCTTGTTCTACTATTCACACCGGTGAGCAGGGGCCCTGCTTGCACCAGCAGGCGTACTCTACCACTGATCAACAAGGAAAACGAGGCCTCAGAACTCAGGCATAGGGCGCCCTCTGGCCTCCCATTAAATGGTTAACAGGGAGACAACTGGAGACAGCCAATGTTCAGCAAAGGAAGGCCCAATCCACTTGTGTGGGATCTCAGCGTCCTACCTGCTGTTTCCTATTCTTGCCTGTATTCAGAATGAAGCCTTTCTGGGAATCGCCCCCATTCCCCAGGCTCAAACACCTGGGGCAGAGAGGCAAAGTAACCCTCCCCAGTGCACACAGCGTGGGGTGCTTTCCACCTTGCTCTCGCCTTCACTTTGTCATGGTCTGGCCACAGAGGATGGAAAGGGAATCAGCAGATTGTTAACTATTTTTACTCCAGGCTCCTTCACCACCCAGTGCTCTACAAGAGAATTCACAAGCAACACCACGAGTGGACGGCACCCATCGGTGTGATCTCGCTCTACGCCCACCCTGCAGAGCACGTAGTGAGTACAGCTCCAGCCCCCAGTGTTAGTCTGATTGTGCCAATGAGGAAGCTGGGGCACAGTTAATGACTTACCCTGAGTTACAAAAGTGAGTGTCTGCAGCAAGTCAAGGTCTTAAAATGACTCCAAGTCAAGAAGTCTTCCTTGGGTTCTGCTCTGGGAAGAATGGACCTCCTGGGTCCCCTCTCCCTTGGCACTGTCTTCAGTCACTTTTCCTCTTGCAGGCCTCCAACATGCTGCCAGCAGCAGTGGGTCCCTTGTTAATGGGCGCCCATCTGCCCTCCATGACCGTGTGGTTTTCCCTGGCCCTCCTCATCACCTCCATCTCCCACTGTGGCTACCACCTGCCCTTCCTGCCCTCCCCTGAGTTCCACGACTACCACCATCTCAAGTAAGGCCTGCCCTGCGGTGGGTCCTAGATAAAGGCTTCTCATAGTGGACCCTGGGGGCGGGTTGGAGGAGGTGTGCAGGTGGAGACAATGACCACCTTTTACCCCTCTGACCCTTGACATTGGGTTCTCAAGCCAAGTGTGGCTCTTGAGCTTTGTGTGGATCCTGGCCTCTGAGCATCTGATGTAAACTACGGATGCTCTTTTCAGAATAATTCCTATGTGCATGAGCATCTCATATGCAATTCTAGGGCAACTATGCTTTATGAAATTCTCCAGGCTTTTTTAAGCATGTTCTCTGAACTTCCTATGTCATTCGTCTGGAATGCTTATTTAAGATGCAGGCTCTTGGGGGACACTTCAAATAGGCTGGATCAGAGTATCTACCGCAGCAGAACCTGGAAATTTGCCTTTTAACAAGTTATAGGGGTTCTGATGCTGATGGTCCCTAACACTGTCAGGGTTCTCAAACATTCACACATCATAATCATAGTAAGCTTTCCAAAGGAAGACCTCCGACTTTGCAGGTCTGGAGTGGCTCGAGGAAGGTGCACTTGTGAGAGTTCTCCAGGTCCTTCTGGGATGGGTGTTCGGGAGACGGGGGTAAGGGAGGAGGTCGAGGATGAAGCAGGAAGGGGTAAGACGGACACCTAGTCCTGGGCCTCCAGCACCAGCCATACAGCACTCTCCTCTCTCCTCCAGGTTCAACCAGTGCTATGGCGTGCTGGGGGTGCTCGACCACCTCCATGGGACTGACACCATGTTTAAGCAGACCAAGGCCTATGAGAGGCATATCCTGCTGCTGGGTTTCACCCCACTGTCTGAGAGCATTCCCGACTCCCCAAAGAAGATGGCATGAGAGGGCCTTTGTACATCCTAGCTGTCCCAAGATTCTGAGGTGGCTTGAGATCAACAAAAGCTCTTGAGCTACAAGTCCATGAGGGACAAGCTGCTCTGAGTGGACTCCTGCCCCACCCCCTCCACCCTCTGCTGGAGACTCCTTGGCCAGGCAAGTTGCAGAGGACAAAGGTGGCACAGAAGGTTCCTGGGCTCCAGGGAGAGTTCTGGTCCCAGGGTAAGGAATGAGGTATTGTTTTGCTTCTTTGTCCCCAAAAGCTTTTTTCACCCCTTACACAGCCAGAGCCAGGGCATGCTGGCCAGTAATTATAGGCCTCAGCACTTAACCAGAACCCAAGGCTCCACTTCTGCACCAACACAGACACAAAGACAAAGGCTCATTTCAACTCTGTCCCACTGCACACAAATACCCTCTTCTGAAAAAGACAAACTTCCCTAGGATTAAGCCTTATGCGAGGGAGGCCCACAGCAAACACCTAGCGCTGTCTGCCTATACAGAACCTCAGAGCACTCAGCAGCGAGTTTCCTTCTGCTCACATCGGGAAGGTCAGAGGCTGCCCTTCTGGGATATACAGCCACAGCTCCTCACCAGGGAATGAACCAGAATGGAGTTCAAAAGCCTCTTTACAAGAGGAGCCTAGAAAAACAAGGTCAAAGGGCAAAATCCTTTGTCCTCAAGTGGTTAACCAGCTGTCTTGACACCACTTACTCTGGATGATTTTAGCAGCGACACCTTTCCCACATGAATTCTTTTTTAGGGGGGCTCCCAGGGAGGACCCTGTGTTTGCCAGGCAGGCACTTAAACTGCTATCTCCCCAGAGTGGGGTGGGGCGGAGGGGAGTCTTTTTGAGACAGCGTTTCCACTATGTAGCTCAGGCAATCCTTCTGCCTCAGCCTTCTGTGTGATGGGATTATAGGTATGTGCCACTGTTCCCAGAAGTCTCACTGGTATTATTTAAAATAAAGGCCCCAAAGGCTGGGAAGATAGCTCTTTGGCACAAGTGCCTGCCTGGCAAATGCAAGTCGTGAGTTTGAACCCTGGTCCGGTAAAAAAAAAAAAAAAAAAAAAAACAAAGGCGGCGGCTACTGTGTGACAATTTTCACTGTTGTCAACTGAACTCAGGTCCTTGCGCTTGCCAGGCAAGTGTTTATTGAGCTATTTCCCTGCCCACCCCCCTTTTAAAACGTATTTGGTATAGGGCCTCACTATGCAGCTTGGACCTGTAGTGATCCTCCTGTTTTCAGCCTCCCCAATGCTGGGGTTACAGGTGGGAGCCAACATGGATGAGGTGGAGCTGGTGTGGCATGTAGTGCCAGGAATCAAACCTCAGTCCCTGACTTTGCCTAAGCAGGTGTTTACTCTGCTGAGCTATCTCACCTGCCCTTTCAGAATTTTCTTTTCCTGCAACTGTAACAAATCCAATGACATCTGCCTTTGTATTCTTTTGAGAATTTTAAAATGTGACACTGCAGGAACTGGGGAGATAGCAGTAGAATAAGCACTTGCCTAGCAAGTGTAAGGTCCTGAGTTCAATTCCTGGTACTGCCAAAAAAATAAATAAATAAAAATGTGACACTGCATAGTCATTAAATATTGACTTCTACTAAGCCTATTTGGGTGGTGCCTTTCTATAAAACTGCATAATTTTCTGCATCTCTCTCATCTCATTTGAAGTGAGGGATTCCGCCACCTTTCCTCCTCCTCTACAGATGAGATCTCCTTATCCTCTTGCTATTGGGAGATGACCACCCACAATTTCACAGTGAGAGGAAGAGATCACCAGCTCTGCTGTGATCATGTGCCGCCTGACATCACCTATTTGTACTGCAAGACATTACTAGTTTTATCAGATTTAAATTTACTAGAAATGTTTGCTAGTCTTGCAGAATACTTGCAGAACAAGTCACTCAAAACCTAAGACTTTGGGCTAGAGAGATAGCTCAGGGGAATAAGAGCTTGCCTGGCAAGCACCAGGCCCTGGTTCCACCAGAAACAAAAAACCCCAAGGCTGTACTGTACTTCAGTATTTTCCTGTTCACTGCAGGGCTTATTCTCTCATGATCCTAACACTAAAAGCTAAGACAATGTAAGTAGCCAGCAGCCTCTTCCATAACCACCCCAAAAGGAATGTGTGGAAATGAAGTTGGATCAATTATCTTCCTGTACCCAAATACCAAATAAGCCTGCAAAAGTGCTAGACACTATCTCTTGAACTGTTCCTTTGGCTCTTGGAGGTTGCTAGTAGGATACTGACAGAAGAATCTCTAGAAACCATTTGATAGCAAGTACCAGGTGTGGAAGATCACAGCTATCAGGGGACCCAGAAGGGCACGCCTCCCTGCAGGGTAACTCCATGTGTGTGGGCCTCCCTGGCCCAGCCCTCCCCAGTGCTGTCTCAGGGTTCAGGGGCTCACCTGGCTCCACTTAGACCACTCAGGTGTCAACTTCATTCTCCTGCAGAACAGTCTCCCGGGGACTTTGCCCCCGCTCCACGAAGAATCACATCAACTTCTGTCTTTGGCCATCACAATGCCAGCTACAGCCAAGACTTCCACCAGCCAGGATGACAGCTCTCGCTTGTGTGGCACTGGCCAGGTTTCCAGGTCTCACTTAAGACACAAAGGTTAAACACTTGCACGCAAGGCTGGTAAAGACTTAAACGTTGTTGTGGAGGTGGATATGGTTAGGAGCCCTAGTCTTAGGAGACCTGGCAAAGCTCCAAGGCAGAGCTGGCTGAAAGCTCAGGTGGACATGCAGAGCAGGAGGCTCCTCTGGCACCAGGACACCAATCGGGTCCCTCATGCAGCAGAGGGTCCCAACAGAGGGAGAGACAGCCAGTGTTTTTGCCTTTTCATATTTTTATTTTTATACATTTTTTGTATTAAAAAGAAAAGCATAATTACCACAAATTACAAAGGACTAAAGCAGGACTAGAATAATGAATTAATCACTTCAGCCTGGGAAGCAGATACTCTCAATAATATTAATGTTATAATACAAGCTCATTCAAGTATTTTACATTTTTTTTGTCCTTTTAAGTGTGATATCCTAGCACATGGTAAAGATAATGTACTATGAGCGTAAGGTGGAACCTTCTCCGCAAAGCCAGATGACGTTTTCCTCTCCAGTGAGAAATGGGCTGCAAGTTGTCTTTTCTGCCATCAACATAGGTGGAGGTGGGGAGCATCTAGGGCCCCTTTCGTACAAGATACTCTGGAGTTCCCACTCAGGGGCACCAGAGAGTCCACACCATTCTACCCAAGCTTTTGGCAAAAAACTCACCCATCCTAACTACTCATCCTCTTGCCCCTCCTCCCCACTTCTGGGGCCTTCTGAGCAGCTTTGTGAACCAATCATCAGGAAGGGGTGGGGGGAGCTACAATGGAACAAAACAGAAACATTGAACAACTTTGAGGGGGCTCAGCACTTCTGAGCCCAGGGGTCCAGGCCAGGCAGGGTTGGAAGGCTTTTTCTAGTGGTAGTGCATTTCTCCTGGGCTCAGGAGAGGGCAGACAAGAAGCTGCCCTTGTGAACAAGCCTGGCCCTCCTGTGGGATACCCGAGGGGGGTGTAGTCACACGCTGCCTTGGAAGGGCAGTGGGTGCACGGGGTTTGGTGGGCTGCTGCCTGTCTCCCATCTTAGACCGCCTGCAGGAAGGTGGCAGGTGTGAAGTGGCTGGGAAGGTGGTAGGTGTGAAGTGGCTAGCCCTGCCACCCCTTGGCATGCTTGTCACAGATACATCGGTCCTAAGTTCAAGTGTCTTCAGAAAGTGAAGATGTAAACTACTCTTTGCAACATTAACTCCTAACATGTTACAAAATATAACAAAAAGAACAAAGCTCCCCTCCCTCCCTCCTCAGCCTAGGTTGAGATGAAACCCTCACCTTCCTACCCCAAAGAGCTTCCTCCTTCAGGTTTTTCTGAGAGGAGCAGGAGAGGACAGCAGCCCTGGCCTACGAGTAAATTCTAAATGACAACTGCCTTCGCCCCACCTCCAAGGCTCCCGTGTGCCTCCTAGCCCAGGGGAGGCCAAACACTGAGGTTTCTGTGGTGCTAGATACAGTATGGCGCCGAGTGACTCAAAGCAAAGCAAGAAGAAACGCAGAGCAGGGAAGGGGTCCAGGAGTCCAGTGTAGGGAGCTAAGTGGGGCAGGCACCAACCTGAGCCGTCAGGGCAAGGCATCAAGGGCCACCTTCCCAACAGAAAGCAGACACTCCTCCTTGGTTAGAGAGGCTGGGTCACAGGAACTGAGACGTGCTTCCCACACGTGGGGGCAGCAGGCACCCAAGCTAGGTACAGTCTCCTACTTCCCACCTCTTGGCCCACAGAGGAAGCCTCTGAACAGAACGGTCAGAGACACGGCAGAAACTGAGCAACAAGACCATAAACTTCTCCCACTGGAGGTGAACGAGCAGTCACACCCATACTGAACACAAGCCCATCTGTACAGGTCAGTCCTTCATCACCCTCCCTGGCTTCTGACAGCGCACCCCAGCCATTCCCTTGTCAGTCCCAGCCCAGTGCAGGCAGCCGGTGCTGGAGAAGAGAAGTCAGGTATACTCTATGTCCACATATACCTTCCTGCCACAGGGCTTTACTGGTCGGCAGGACCCCACCCAGCCCCGGTTCCTCATCTCTCATTCCCAGGCAGAGTCAGTGAGAGGGCAGGCGGAGATGGTTTGCAGAGGGGGATGCAAGATGAGGAGACCCCACCAGACCCTCGGAGGACAATGACACCTTCCAATACCTCTTTGAGACACAGCTTCCTCGAGGTCTCAATCTTTTCAGAACAACATGAGAAATGCAGTCAGGCCTCAGCTGCCAGGTGTTCAACTGTCCCCTCTGGCACAGGGGAAGGTGCATTCAGGATGAGGGAAAGTGTTTTCCAGATCCAGGCCAGCTCTGCCTTCCAACAGGTCAAAGCCAACTTGGCCATGGGGTTCCAAGAGTAGGATGAGGGTTATGAGGGTGGGATAGGGCCTGGCAGGAGGCAACAGCAAGCTGAGTGAGAACACGATGGTGGCGGCAGTACAGACACACAGGACGTCAGCTTCAAACGATGCAACAGCAGGGATACTCTGGGCACAGCTCCCGCACGCGTCGCCCTGACTCTCCTGCCTCCGGGGGAGACACTGTCCACGCAGCGGGGTCCAGAGGCGGAGTCTAGCCAGTCCATGCCCAGGCACACCCAGAGAAGATGGAAGCTCTTCGGGTGATGCCACCGAGGAAAACAGGCATTTGGGTATTATTTCAGATTACCGCTCCACAATAAGGCAACTTTTAAAAAAATATTATTTCCAAGAACAAAACAAACAAAAAAAATTCTAAGGAGAGGGGAAAAGACATCACTTTCTATGGATCAGGAGGGAGTTTTCTGATTTTTTTTTAATGGTCAATTTTTTCTTTTTTTCTTTTTTTTTTTTTTCTTTTTCTTTTTCTTTTCTTTTTTTTTCCTTTCTATTTTCCCAAGGATGGAAAGGTCAGAGAAAAATAAAATAAATCATCTTTCAATAGTCTTTTCTGGTATGAGCAGCGTTTCTCTGGGCTGGGAAGGAGGGGGGAGAGGGAGTGGAGAGAAGTGGAACCTTCCCCCACTCCAACTTTTAGATCCTTTGGTTTCCTTCTCCCAGAAGGCGACAAAAGGGCAAGGTGGGGACAGCGGGGCAAGTGCGGCCACAGCAAGCCCCAGGTGGCCAGGGGCTGCTCTCCCGGGGTCTAGGTGCTGTCAGAGCCTTCCACCGGGCCACAGGGCCTTCTGGTGGGCTGCATAGTTGGCTTCGGGGAGCAAGAAGAGGCCTTGGTGGGAACCAGGGTGAGGCCTACTAGCCAAGGGCAGGGCTGAAGAGTGATTTTGGTAATCCAGACAAACTATCAATAATTTAAAACTTGATATATATATATGTATATATATATATATATATATATATAAAAATCTCCCCTTTCCCCTCCCCCCTTAGAAGAAGCTAGGATGGAAGAGGCATGGAGAGGAGGGAAGGGGATGCATGTAGGCTCCTACCCAGGGCACCTCTGATCACCCAAATGGTGCGCACACTGCTACTCAGCACAGGCCTGCCCTGTGAACGCCAGGCCTATCCCTTCTCTGTGTCCCCTCTCCTGGGACTGGGCACCCCCATGGACCTTACCCACCCTGCCCCTTCCCCCAAACCCCAGGGGCTAAGGGCTTTCACTTTTCCAAAGTCTGTGTGTCTGAGTGCGGGCTCGTCCATTTAGCATCGTCCTGGGTGGGCTGGCCGGAGGGTGGAGTAGGGGGCTGGCTGATCACAGTGCCCAGCCTGCTGGAAGACTGCGAGGGGCATCGCTTCCTGCTCTCTCCACCACCACTGCTGCCTGCTATCACAGGATGTCGCTTGTGGCTGCCCTCCTCACCCATGGGGGGCTGCAAAAGAGATGGTCACAGGTAGACTGGGCACACGGCCCACAAGTCCTTATCTGGGCTGCCGTAGCCAACATTCTACTTCCAAATGGAGATCTTGACGGGGTCTGATCTTAAAACAAGAATTCCCAGCTATTAAGCCTTTCTCTACTCCAAGCACTGTGCTAAATTATGCCCATTTCCTCATGAGGTTCACACTACCCTTGAATGTGGATATCATTAACCAATGTTACAGCTGAGGAAACTGCCACAGAAATGTATATGCCTACTATCTCTGAGCTGGCAAGCGGCCAAGACAAAATTTAGGTCCACTAAAGGCCGCACTTTTATCCAAAGATTTTTGCGGCCTAGGAAACGTGAAATGTGTGCAGCACGTGTCTGAACTCAGAAGGACAAATGCTTCGGGGATCACCTTAATCCCCCTTCAGCCCTTGAACAGCCCAATGAAACAAAAATCAGACGACAATCCAGTATGGCCCTGTCACTCACTGAAAGTTCTATAACCTTGAAGACACTTCTTTCCTTTTTTGGGTACTAAAGCTGTGGGCTATTATTCCCCCTACTAAATCTACCGGTTACATAAGGACTTTCAGCATCCCCTCCCCTGAATGGGTTCTCTGCAAGCCAAGAGACCTGATGAGTATTGACACTATGTCCTTGGGTGGTCAAGAGTCTTCATTCACCCATTTGTGGAAGACAGCAGTATACACTGCCTACCTCACCACTCTTAGGTTCAAAGAGAACAGTGTACATGCAGAGTGCTCATTATATAAAGTAAATACTCAATGGCAATTTAAGTACACACTTCACTACTGAGCCACACTGCTTGTCACCACAAATTGTTCCAAGCGTCTTTCACTCATCTCTAGAGTCCCTGAAGGACTTCTAACACAGAGACATCCAATCAGAATCTGCTGAGTAACTCCAACGACTGTCCTGGACAATGTACTAACAATTACCCAGACTCACCACTGGATGTCACTGTTGGGCACTAGTCCTGAAATCAGGGATGCCTTGGACAGCAATTTATAAACCTCTGGACTGGGAACTGATCTTTTTTGGAAAGGATAAACAAGTTTCTCATGGGTAATCAGTCAATCCTGACATAAATTGTACTTGTGGAAATCCTACTTTTGACTCTTAGTGGTGAACTTGGGCACAGCTGCAAGGAGAGCTGTAAGAGCTTCAAGAACCTCAGCAGCAGCAGCCACAGCGGGGAGTGGAGCAGCCACAGCTCTGCACCTGGCATTCCCGGTCTAGCTACCCTCACCCTCCACTTCACAGATGGGAAAAGGAATACAGAACCCAAATTGGGCCTCTCTGGGCTGCAGCATAGTTGGAGCCCAACCCAAGCACCCTGACTCCTGGAGCAAGTCTGCATCTTCTGCATCTCCAGCACACCCAGCACACCCAGCACACACGTGTAGTTCAAAGAACAAGAGTTAGCACTTACATCCACTCGGAAGTCTTCTAGACGTCGGAATTTGCCGAGGTATTCTTGTAGTTTGGGGTCAATGTCCAAGTTTTTGGCTTTAGAATATTTCAAGAAGGCCCAGAACTTCTCCAACCCATAGAGCTGGCCTACAGGGAAAGAGGGAAAGAGAAAAGGCAGTGAGAAGCTAGACTGTGAAAACGAGGGTAAAGAGGCTACAGGAGCAGAAGGTGTGGTACAGTAGAGACAACCTAGGCAGAACTGGAGAGGAAGGAAGAGGCCTACAGAGGGTCGGGGCATATGTGAGCCAACCTGAACTCTTACCAGCTTCATAGTCCTTCACGGTTTCCTCCTGGAAATCCTTGAATATATCCAACCGGAACTTCTTTTCCAGACCATAACTGTAGTATCGAAAAAGGCACTCTAAACCATATCTGTGGGAAGACAGGTCAGAAAAGTCAGGGTATAGTGTGTTCATTTGTAAAATAGGGTAATGTATCTACGTAGAGAAACTAGGAGAGTTTGAAACAATGAGCTCTTCCTCTATTTAAAAAGGCAAAACTCTTGAAGGTGGATACTCATGGCTAGTCTAAATAGCTTCCGTCTTAAATGCCCAAGGCTTACCAGGGGTCTGCAGACTCCACCCATCCCTCCCAACCCTCACTGCTTCACTTCTCTTCCATTACACAGCGCCTGGCTGCTTTCCGCTGTCAGTGCAGGGCTGAGTAGCTGGACAGAGGCCTCACACCCCACAATCCCTACCACATTTACTAGCTCTATTTTTCCTAGGTATGGGGTCATACCAAGTTTGCCCAGACTGGGCTCAAACTTATGATCCCCTCCTCAGCCTCGCAAAGTGCTGAGACTGTACACCACCGTGCCTGGCTCATCTGTGCATTTACAAGAAAACTGTCAACCTCTGATATCAACTCTTTGCCAAGCCATTTAAGCATGCCAATTAGTATGTTATCAGCCTTACTGAACAAAATTCTTATAGAGAAGCAGCTTAATACCACTATAAGCCCACAAAATGGAATATAAATTATTTTTTAAAAAACCCCTACAGTGTAAAAAAAGGGCTTTGCATTCTTGCCATTTGTAGCCATGTGCTATTGCTACACAAATGGCATTTCACATTGGAGTCCACCCTTCCTTGTTTAGTCCACAGTACTGTGCTCCTGACAGCATCACCAGCTGCTGTGCTATTTAGAGCAGTTTGTACCTGGGCTAAGGAGATAGCTCCAAGACCTAAGCGCTGCCTGACAAGCACAAGGTCCCAAGTTCAATTGCAAAAGTGTGACCTTCCATTCATGGACACTGACTATAAGTAATGCAATGCTACCAGAGTATTTTTTTTCTCTCGTCTTATGCTACAGTACAAATATGGAGTGATTTCCAAATTAAAGTTTTAAGATGCAAAGTGTTAAAAAAATAATAACCCTGTACATAATGCAGGGGGCTGTGTTTGGTACAAACAGGGTCACGCCAGTGTGGGAGGGGAAGCAGGACTACTAGCTCACACGGAGGACCCAAAAGATTTTAATGGTACTGGCTGCGTAGGAGGAAAGAAATCAGACCACAGGGGGCTGGCTGACGAGGAGACTGCATGAAATGCCCTCTGAAACTGAGTAATCCATTTACATGGTGTGGGCCCCTCACTAGCCCAGAGGCCAGCAGAGCCCACCCACCCACGCACCTGTAGCCCTCTCTGGCGTCCTCCAAAGCCAGCTGCTTGAACTCCTCATACATCTTCTTGTTGAAGTGATCTCGGAGGAAGAAGGACCAGAAGCGGAACAGAGTATTCATCTCCTGAGACTGGCCAATGCCCAAGCGCTTCCGCTCTGACAGGGAGGGAAGGAAGCCATGTGTGAGAGTTAGAGTTGGTCCTGGACCTCTACCTGCTGCATCAAGGGCTGCTTCATCACCCAGCAGGTGGCCACTGTGCATCCACTACTCAGTCCCAAGCCCTGCTGCCCAACTAGGCCAACTTTATCTCAATTGGTACCACTTGAAGAGCAGGCAGAACAAGGCAAAACAACGATAACATTCTCTAGCAACTGGTATTCTGCTCACTGCTGCTACCAAGTAGAAAATATAACACCAAGAAATTATGCAAAAATAGAAGCAACAAAATTAGTACAGAAACAGACATCATTAAAATAAACAGCTGGGCATGGTGGCACATAACTGTGATCCTAGCACTCAGGAGACAAAGGGAGAAGGATGGTTTTGAGTTTGAGATCAGCCTGGGCTACAATGAGTTCAATGTCAGCCAGAGCTGCACAGCAAGAACTTGTCTCAAAAAGGCAACAAAAAACCCCAAATAAAGACACCCCTGCCCAACACACACACTTCTGCATTAAAAAACTGAAAAAAGCCAGGTATTATGGCACATGCCTGTAATCCCATCACTCTGCAAAGTTGAGGTAGGAGAATCACACGTTCAAGCCCAGTGGGACAATAAAGCACCCCTGCTCAAAGATGAAAGGACTACAGAACTGGCTCAGTCTAAAGGCCTTGGGTTTAAACTCCAGTGAAAAAGATGACCCATGGGGTGGGAGAAAACATTTGCAGATCACGTATCAGACAAAGGGCTAATATTCAGGGTACATAATGAACACATGCATTTAGCAGTACAAATTACACAGTTTTAAAAAATTACTTTTCTCCAAGAAGATATACAAATGGCCAATAAGGATATAAAAGGTAATCCTCAACTTCATCAATACTCAGGGAAATGCATATGAAAACTGCAAGGAAATCCAGTCTATATCCTGCAAAGTGAGTGTAATGAACGATAAACAATAGCAAGAGTGGGAGGAAGTAGAAAAAGCTGATCTTCATGAACTGCTATGAGAGTGTAATGTAATGATGCCCCTGTAGAAAGCAGTCTTGAAGTTCCCTGAAAGGTAACCATGTTACCATGGCTACTAAATGACCTAACAATGCCACCCTTCACCTAAGAAAAATGGAAATTTCAGTTCATAGAGAAAATGCACATGAGAATATGTAAGAGCATTACTACTTACAATAGACAGAAAAAAGCAGAAACTCGTAACACCAATCAACTGAAGAACAAAATGTGACTGACTGGTCATAAAATGGAATGTGATTCAGTTACTGAAAATAAAAAGGAATGGAGTACTGATACAACTTGAATAAACCCTCAAAACATACTAAAGGCAAGGAAGGAGTCAGTCACAAACCAAGATTCCATTTATGTTAAATATCCAGAATAGGCAAAGCCACAGAAATGGAAAGTAGACTGGTAGCTCTACAGGGCTGGGAGGGCCGTGTTTAAAGATCATGGCACAGGAATGAGCAGTAGTGGTACAGAACCTCTTTTTGAGGTAATAAAAACGTCCTATGCCTAATTCTGGTGATGAGTGCACAACTGTGAATATATTAAAGGTCACAGTAACTGAAGGGTATGGTGTGCGAACTGTATCTCAACAAAGTTATCACACAGGGAGTCAGATGAACCAAGAATATAGCTCTCAGGATTTATAAATCACTGTCAATCTATCAGAGTATCTGCAATTAAAGGCATCCCATTTTGTGATAAAAGAAAATATTGAGAGTGTCTATTAAGGTTCATACTATCTTCTGAAGCAGAGGTGAACAAACCGTACTACAAAAAGTTAGAAAGTATTTTAGGCTTTTCAGGCAACATAATCTCTATCCTCAACTTCTTTTCCCCTGCAACCCCCCTTCAATGTAAAAAACTGTTCTTAGCTCCAGAACTGTCAAACAGTTCCCTGGCTGGATTTAGCCAGAGGCCATCCCACGGCAAGTGTGTCCCATGGAATATCATCTATCTCCTGCATACTTTTGTGTCAGATAGTGGACCACACTGGGCAATGGCAGTTGGCAATCGTACCAGAGACACAAGTCATTATCCCTTTCTGTATCAATGGAGTATCAAGGAATGGCAATATTATGAGTGCTTAACGTCCTGCACTTCAAAACTGCCTGTCAGAACCTTGAACCGGACTTTAGCCTTTCTTTTTTTTTTTTTTTTTTTGGCGGGACCAGGGTTCAAACTCACAACCTTGCACTTGCCAGGCAGGCACTTGTGCCACGGAGCTATCTCCCCGGCCCGTAGCCTTTCTTATTATAAGGTCATGTCACTTCTCCTAAGTTTGAAAGAAGTCATCTGCTGCCTGTCCTGTAACTATTATACTCTGGGACCAAGCACTGTACTGACTGGACCCAGAGGGTCAGCATGGTCCTTCACTTCTTACCGTTAAGGCAGCGCCTCCGATACTTGTGGTAGACATGTTGTGTGAAGCCGTTTTCCTTGAGCAGCTCATGGGAAGGATGCTGGAACTTAGGCAGTGACTGAGGAGTGCAGCCATAGCTGCCAACTGCAGGTGTCCCTTCTGAGGGGCTAGAACTATAGACAACAAGAAAGACACTGTCACCAGGTTCTCCTCAGCAGGCCTATTATACATAAAGTGAGGAGAGGTCCTTCTATGAACTAAGATCCAGCCTGTCAGCCAAGGGCCCCATAACTTACATCCAAAAGTCTGACAAACTTTTTTTTTTTGTTATATTTAGGGAAAGGTCTACAGGGTATTCAGGGTCTCACTACTAGATTGGACTTGTAGTCATCTGCCTATTTACAGCCTCCCCTGGCCTGTGCAGCACGTGCTGGCAGACACTTAAATCTGCTGAGCTATTTGGCTGGCCTTCTGACAAACTTCTTCGAATAACCCTTCAAAGGTTGTACGAAAAGTCACTGAGGCTTATGGAGACTATGGGACTCCTCTAGGGTGGAGGAGCTATTAAATGATAGAGCTGTCCAATGCCCAAAATCTGAACATCCAATCATTTATTTATCTAAACTGTAACATTTAACTTCCCTTCCTGGTGTCCCTTGCCAACCCTGCCCCACTGGGTGGACTGAAACTGTGACTGAGACTGGGTATGGTGGTGCTTGGCTGTAATTCCAGTGCATGCGAGGCTGAAAACAGGAGAATCAGTAGGAATCCAATTAACATAGTGAGACCCTGTAGACTCTGTCCTAAATTCATTAAAAAAAAAAAAAAAACCTTCCCCTAACTTATCACGCATTAATCCATGGCTTAGAACGGTAACAAACACAAGTTATTTCACAGCACGTATAAAAACAAAGTCTGAGCTCTACGTTGAGAAGATGGGTTAATGGAGTTATGGTGAGGCTAAGGAATCTAGAGCCTTGAGCACACTAGACAAACACTCCATCACCAAGCTACACCCCAGTCCTAAACTGCCTTGGCTGGGCTATGAACTTACAATCCTCTTGCCTCAGCTTTCAGAATAGCTAGGATAACAGGCTGGTTTTCTTTGCGGAGCACTGAGCCCACAGCCATGCTAAGCATTTCGCCCATCCCTGACATACAGCTCCTGTTCATGCATTTCCAGTACTATGGATTGAATCGAAGGTTGCTCTATCACTGAGCTACATCCCTAGACCATTTTATATTTTGAAACAGGGTCTCTCTCTCATTAAATTACCCAGATGAAACCTGAACTTGAGACCCTTCTGCCTCAGTACTAGGACTACACTAGATGTGTGCCATTGTGGCTGGCTAAACTCTTGTAATTTTATTCAGTCACCTGGCCGCCTGATTTTAGGCAAGCAGCAGATACCCAGATTTGGAAATTAATTCAGAGGTACTGCCTCTCTAAGTTACCAGAGCCAGATCTCATGTATATGTGATGCCACTTTAAATTATTTCCCCTTCCCAAGCCCTGGGATAAGCCTATCATCAGCTACTTGCATTTAGCTCATTCTGACCAACTGGGTTGGGCTGGTGGATCTCCTGGTCAGGATCCTATCCTGCTGTTTCCTTCCCCAATGCCCCAGTACCTAATGGATGCAGTCCGGGGCCTGTGCTCTCGGGAGTCCATCACCCAGCCCACGTGGCTCTCCAAGGGTGGGTTGGAGCTGTGCCTTGTCTTCCTTTTTCGAGGCATCTGCAAAGGTCAGTTCAGGTCTTATTAGCTGTTCTCTTACAACTCTAAGGAGCTTCAAGGAGCCTTATAGGAACAGACACCCAGCTGTGTACATGGCACCTCTCATATTACAATAATAGCATTTTCCTATCTATTCTCCCACATAATGCTTAAGGTATGAGGCAGCAACTGGTCCAGCTACTTCACGGGTCAGAACATGGCAGTCTGGGAGCAAGGTGATCTGCCCAGGGATTCACGCTTGTTGTGTACTATAGAGAGCCCTTCAGCCCAAGGTCAGAGCAAGCAGGGCCCTTGGAACTATGCCAGTCCACATAGGCAAGGGAGAAAAGCTAAGCACAGAAGGCTAAGAAGTGGGCCCAGGACACGCGCCAGCAGGAGCAGGAGCCTCACCTTGGCATCTAGCGTCCGTCCTTCCTTCACCACGGGGTAAAACCGTGGCGTCTGGCTTGAGTCTTTGAGCTGTGGGGTCCGGGGTGTGCGCGGGGTCCTGGCGTTACGGTAGTTTGGCGATTCTGGGACAGTGGTTGGGAGAGAGCGGGCGATGGTGGAGGGCTCAGGAGCACCAAACAGCTTGTTGGCCAGGGCGTCAGTGGGAACTGCACAGAGGGAGAGGTGTCAGCGAGCAGCAGCAGGCATCTACCCCTCTCACCCACACTGGGCCTCCAGGCCCTGCCCCTCACCTTGCTGGAACCGTGGTGGCCCAGGAGGAACTTCCTGGTTGGGATCCACAGGGGGCTCTGGGGTCAATGTGTCAAACTGCTCCCGGCTTATCATGTTGACTTTCTTGAAGTTCTCAACTTCTTGCTGCAAAGGATGTGAGATGGAAGACAGATGACATCCATCCGTCAGCAAGGTGCTCTAGCCTTTTCAGGAATCAAGCCTGGCAGCAGGCTGCAGAGCAGGGCCCACACGCACATATACAGAATTCGAGTCCCCAGGCTCTCAGCTGCCCATCATTGTTCCTCAATCCCAGTTACCTTGGCACAAAGACACTAATCCAGAGGCCAGTGTTGGCCCTGCCCTCCCTGCAGACACTCCAGCAGCTCCACCAAGCATGCTCCTGTCACACTCACTCCCACCAAAGGCTCACCCACCAAAAAACACACTCTGAAAACAGTGACATGTCTCAACTAGACCTTTGCCGTCCACTTTCTATAAAGCTCTTTTTAAGTGCCTTTTAAAAAAGCTCTTATACAAATTTAATTAATTGTATTTTTCTAATTCACTTTAGAGTCTTAAGCCTCATTCTATTTGCCACAAAAATGTCTTGCCAACTCATATGACATTAATTATGGATACTCAGGCCAAGTCAGTAGACTCCCCCCGACACACACACTGACGGTGTTCACATACTCCTATTCTCAAGGGCTCAGCAAGGTACTATCTCCTCTCGTTGATGAGGACACAAGGCTCTAGGCTGGAGGATGTGTCCAGGGACACACAGCTAGTGAGGTACTTTTTCCACACACTACAGGTAACAACACACAGCTGCAGGAGTCTCACCTTGATCTGGGAATATTCAGGTTCAAATTTCTCAGTCCACAGGTCCTGCTCATAGTAAAAGAGCCCATCATTAATGACCTTGGCCAGCTCAGCACTCATCTTGGCACGAGAGGTATGGTTGCCTGTGCGATCCCCTCCAGGGTGCCGGCGCATGTAAGGTGGTGTCTGGGTGACGATGAGGATCTTGTTGACATCCCGGTCATCGATCTCATAGTCAGAGTCCTCATCAGACCAGGCAGTGAAGGTATTCTTCCGCCCATCCATCTGTTCCATCTCTTCATCAAATAGGAAATCTAGTTCCTCTTGCTCATCTTGATCCTTACACACCAGCTGCTGAGAGGGAAGGTGCTGAGGCAGAGAGGTCGGGTGGGTAAACCTGGATTCTTCTGACTTCTGAAACAAGGACAGACCAAGAAGGGATGACCAGGGGGTCTTTAGGCCAGGCTCAGCAGTTGCCCTATGGGAGGGAGGCTCTGGTCACTTAGCATGACACTGTCACAGCCCTGGCTCTAGCAATACCAGCAGATCACAGGGGTCCTCCTTAGAAGCAGTGTCAAGGAATGGATGCCCTCCACACACCCAGGTTCTTTACAGCTCATGTAAGAGTCATGCACAAACCAACATTTACCTTTACATCCTACAAAGTAGCTAGCCAGTGGTGTGTGTGGGGGTACACAATTTCAACAAGTTATCCATTTATCTTATCATGCATCTCCCAGGACATTGGAAGCTCTATGAGGCAAGTGGCTTATTTTCCATTACACACTCAAGAACCTAGACTGGGATGGGCAATTGCAGATGCGCACTCATCTGACAAACACCAAGTATCCCACAGTACCAGGCTCTGTATGAAAAAACCTAAAAGCAGAAGGATGAATAACACATGGTCCCTATATTTAGGAAGCTTACAATTCACTGGAAGAAAAAAGTCAACCAAGTAGCCAACTGCAATGTAATACTGCACAGGATAAAAACTGGAGTTCTGGAAGGACACAGGAAGAGTGCACAAGCCACTGGGAATGGGGATGGTCAGTGAAGGTCCCTTGAAAAGCAGCTAAGAAAGGATGAATATCAATAAGCCAGATGACAGCAGGGACAGAGTATCCTGGGCAAAAAGAACAGAGACCCAAAGCAACAGAAAACTGGATTTCATTAGCAAGAAAAAGTATTTCTGAATATCAAAAGACTGAATAAAAAAAAAAAAAAAGACTGAATGTATCCAACACCCAGAAGCACTGGTCACAGCATCTATCCAGAAAGCAATCCCCCGGATATGCAAAGAGCTTCTGCCCCCAAACTCCAAGTTAATTTCCTTTGAGGTTCAAGACAGACCAGGCTGGAGGAGCTCTAATTCTCCAGTGGAGCTAGCCTCAGGGGGACCGAAATGATGGCTCCATCTTTCACACCCTTCCAAGCTGGTAGGCCGAGGGCATGTGGAGTCCTTGCATAGTCACTACCTTTCTCCTTATGACTCTGGCTTAACTACAATCTTTTATAGAGCTGAGGCCAGAAGAGCAGGGAATTAAGGGAATGAACAGGCAGGAAAGATCAGAAACTAGTCATGGTGGTGAAAGAAATGAGAGAATACAGAATTCTATAGCCCAAGGACCTCTTGGGCTCCACAAGCCCTGAGGAGGTCATCAATGCGGGTGGCTTAGAGGAGGAGCTGACTTTAGTCTCAGACTGAAACATTTTCTAGCAATGGCTTCCATCTGTATATACTGATATACATCCTGCTTTACTAGTTCCTCGCAAGACTGAGGAACTGAAGCCCTGAGACATTCAACAAGCTTCCCTGTGTTTTAGTCCAGAATCAACAAATGGAGTATGTGGTAGTCTATGGGCCATGTATCTGCTCTCTCTTCTTTTCTCTTTCTAAAGGCCTGAGGGCTTATATTTGGGATTCTGATGACAAATTCAAGGGAAAGGCACTGAAAATGCTGTCCCTTGGAATTAGAGATGAAAAGAACAGTTAAGAGTCAAGGAATAAGCCATGCTGTCAGATGCTGCATGACCTCTTCCTATCAAGAAGCCACTTAGCCAGGTATAAGAGCATGTATGATAATTCCAGCTACTCGGGAGGCTGAGGCAGGAGAACCAGACAGGTTGAAGTCAGCCTGGGTAGCTTAGCTAGACCCTGTCAACAACAATAGTAACAGTAACAACAACCGCCCCCCCACCCCAAAGCAGAAACACACAGCAGGATATCCTAACCCTAAAAAATGAAAGTGAGTTATAAAAAAAAAGAAAAAGAAAGTGAGTCATGTTAACCCTGCTGTAGTCACTACAGATGACGTCAACTACATCACAACCTTGTACCACCAGACGACTTGCTTGATTGTCCAAGCCAGAACTCTATAGCCCCACTGCAGATCTCCCAGAAATGCAAACCTAGGTGCTGAAACCCAAGGCAGGTAATAGGGCCTTGCAAACCTTGGGCCGTGCTGGAGAGGGTCGAGGCCTCTTCTTGACTTCAATCCAGTTCTCAGAATCCAGGTCAGGCAGACTGGCAGACAGGCCCTTGGGCAGCGTCTTCAGGTTGCTAACCTCCTCTGTCTTGGTTGGCACTGGAGTGACTGCACGAGGAGAACCAGGCGCTGACTCTAAAGGCGGAGAAGTGGCATTATCATTCCAGTCCCGAGGCTAGCTCCAAGGAGGACTGCAAACTGGACAAGGACAGGAGGGGCATCGACAAGCTGGAGTGGACCTACCTGTCTCCTTCTGGTAGTGCTGCCGTGGAACAAACTCAGGGCAGTTAAGAAGCTGGGAAAAATCAGTCTGTGAATAATCTACTATGGGAGGACCCGGAAGAGGCCACTTCTCAGGCTCTTCCCTCCGGCGGACTTTCTCATCAACAATCTCCACCACCTTGCTGTCCTTTAGGGCCTATAAAGAGAGGAAAGAGATGAGGAGAAAAGACTAGGACAACCTGAGGTCTTGGAGGTATTAGACAACTGGGTCCCCATGAAGTTGGTGTTAACTCAGCACTTGCGATACTATTAAAATAAAAATCTGGTGCCTTCTTGTATGACTGGCAGATAAAGGACAGGACAATGCTCAAGCTTGTGGGAGACCAACAGGAAGCCACATCGATGCGTGGACTCTGCTATTTTCTTAGTAAACTAGAGCACACTTAAAAAAGTGATGGCTATTTGTTAAGATTTGGGCAAAATACAAGAAAAGATAGCAGGGTTTTGTGGGTTTTTTTCCTCACAGCAACATTTTGATACTTTTTTAAAAACAAAACTTTTATGGTATAGTCACTTAATGGAATACTACTTAAGACACTTATAAAAACACCTTGATAGTGCTAAAGTGGAAAAAAAAAAAAGGTTAAAAAAAGCAGGTGTAAGCCAATAAAGGTGGTGCACACCTTATAACCTAGGTTACTCAGAGACTGAGGCAGAAAGATATCAAGTTCAAAGCCAGCCTAACTAAGCAAATTAGGAAAATCACGCCTCAAAATAAAAATGAAAAAATGGACAGGGGATATAGTTCAGTGGTACAGCACTTGTGTGAGGCCCTGGGATAAATCTCTAGTACCCCCCACCACCACCAAAAGGAACAAATCAGGGTATAGAAAATCTTTTCTGTGTTTTTTGCAGGACTGGGGTTCAAACTCAGGACCTTGCACTTGCCAGGCAGGCACTTGTGCCATGGAGATATTTCCCCAAACCCGTGTGTGTGTGTGTGTGTGTGTGTGTGTATTTATGTGGTACCAGGGATTGAACTCAGGACCCTGTGCTTGCCAGGCAAGCACTTATTCTACTGAGTTATCTCCTCAGACCCCCTTGTGTTTAAATAAAAGCAGATAAACTCAAACTATCATTATGGCGTACTGCCTCAGATGTGGGCCATGGAACTGTAAGATTTAACGTTTGCCTTGTTAGATCCTGGTCTTGTTTTAGTCTCCTTGTCACTCTTTCTGAATGGGAATGTTTATCTTGTGCTACAGTACGGTGGAAGTAGATTTAGCCTTCTCTTCATCTTTATAAGGGGAGGGGGAATTTTAAAGCTAAGAATTTGCCTTAAATCTCAAGAGAATTTGGACTGTCTAGTCATGCTGAATGTGCCAGAATTTTAACTCTTAAACTAAAAGCATTTTGCACAGAGGGATGCACATGAGTCTTTTTTTTTTTTTGGTCTTTTGAGACAGGGTCTCCCTATGCAGTTCAGGCTGGCCTTGAACTCACACCGATTCTCCTGCCTCAGCCTCCCAAGCACATGAGTCTTTTTCCAGTGATTGGTTTAACAGAGTTCTGGGTGTGGATAATGGGAAGGCCCACCCTAAGGCATGGGCGGCACTAGCAAATAGGCTAGTAATATGGACGCACATAGTGGTTCATCATTCTGTTGAGAAGTTAAAAGCTTAACTTTAAATTGGCTCAGCACTTCCACACCCTAGGGTGTGGAGGCCTCTGCCATCTGCACTGATGACTTGTGAAGTCTGAGAGGACCCAGTACTACAGAATTCTGTATTCCCTCATTTCTTTCACCACCATGACTAGCTCCTGATCTTTCCAGCCTGTTCATTCCCTGAATTCCTTGCAGTTCTGACCTCAGCTCTTTAGAAAGGACTGTAGTCAAGCCAGAGTCATGAGGAGAAAGGTAGTGATGACATAGGACCATACAACTCCCTAGGGGGGGGAAGGCCCACCCTACAGTGACTCAGCACTTAAAAGATATAAAAGGGAACTGAGGGAGGATGGAGAGTACCACATCCTGGGAGGAGCTCTAGTCTTTGCAGTACACATGAAAGGGGGAGAGGCCTGCTAGATGCTGCAGGCACTGCACCTCCCTTTGTTCTTTGCTGTTTTCCGTTGCCATGAACAGCTGCCCTCTGCCATACAGCCAGGAGAGTATGCACTGAAACCTCCATGAATTGTGAGCTAAATAAAGCTTTCCTTTCTTAATGTAGGGTGTTGGGTACTTTGTCCCATCAAGGAGAGAAACATAACCGAGACAGGGCAGTAAATGGAAAAGGAAGGTTTATTCCTGATACCCTACTGCCTTCAGCTTTGTCACAGACTGCTTCCCGGGTGCCACACCACCCTGCCTGGGGGCTAGCAACTATGGAATGAAATCTCTACAAAGAATGGGCCAAAATAAACCTTACCTCCCTTAACTTGTAAGTGCTGCTATTTTGTTTGAGCAACAATAAAGTAACTAAAAGAACCTACTTGGGTGTTTTAGCTCTGGGAAAAACAGTGAAAATTAGAGTAGGGATTGCTCCAGCGTCCATTATTCAAAAAACTTTGTGAGATGAAAGAGGGAAATGTGAATATGGGATAACATGCTCCATTAATGAAGCTAAGGAAGAGGCATTTTTGCATGCTGCTGAGAACACAAAGATAACTGATAAGGTAATTAGGCAGTCTCTAACAAAATTACAGATGCATTCAGTTCTACCAGCCATCCTACTTCTAAAACTCTAAACCAAAGAAAGATTTCTGGCAAAAAATTAAATAAAAGCTAAATATATAAGGCTATTCATTAGCACTAATGCAGTTCCTACATTAATAAAAGACTGGATACAACAAAAATGTATGTATGGCTGGTAAAAAGAAAACCATGGAGCATCTACACAGTGGTGTATGAAGCACCTGTAACAACGAAGAATATTAATGCTATATTGCAAGTGAATTCCCAGATGTATACAGAAAAAGAACAAAATAACTTAAGAAATTCATAAACAGTATATTTGTCACCACTGGTCAAGAACAGGAATATACGTAGGACCATTAGCTTTTTTTTTTTTTTTTTAATGGAAACATTTAGAAAAGGTGACATATAGAAGAAGCAGAGAAGATGAAAGTGATAAAATTTAAGTTCGATTTATATGAATTCACTATGTTGTAACTATGTTAAGTATTTTGTATAAATGAAAAACAAGTGAGAAAATTGGGGGATGGGGGACACAATCTCTAAAAACTTCAGTATGTATCAAGCTGAAGGCCAACCTGAAAATATAACCAGTTACTGTGGACATGTAAGAATAATGTGTACACACTATGGAATAGAACAATCACACTGATGCCATCAGGAAATTCTGGCAAGAGAGAAAGGACACAAGAAGAAAAACATACAAACATCTTTAGTGTTAGGTAAAGAACCTGTACTCCATTTTAATTAAAAGTCTCAGTATAATCACATTATTATATTTTATCTTACCACAAAACCCCTTGACAAAGTGACTAAGGAGCAGTTAGCATCCCCTGCAACTCAGACTATATATCATCTCTCCCCAGTCCCCACCAAAAGATCTAGGGTTCCTTTAAAAAGTAACCAATTTTCTGATCTGGAACAGACTAATTACGGTCCCACTGTCCAAATATAGGGCAATTTGATTCATGTATTTTTTGAGACAATGTCTTGCTCTGCAATTCAGACTGGACTGGAACCCACTACAGAGCCCAGGCTGGCCTTGAACTCACAGTGACCTTCCTACCTCAGGCTACCAAGTGCTGGGATTATAGACATGTGCCACTACAACCATCTGATTCTCTATATTAACTGCGATGGGTGGAAATAAATCTTTAAAACTACACATTTATAATAATAAACAATACTAAAATAATGACACTCACACCACTAAGCTAAATCCCCACCCTAAAAATTCTTAAAATCTCACTGGTCACTTTGTAAGGTTGTTAAAGATTAACTTCTAATCCTGAAAACATACATAAAATGAAAAAAATAGAACACTTACCTGCCCTTCCTATATAACCATGTCTTGATCAATCTTCTCTTGTTGCTGGGACAAATACCCAACACCCAAAATTGAGGAAGGAAAGGTTTACTTAGCTCACAGTCTGTGGAGGTTTCAGTCCATACTTACCTGGCTCCAAGGCAGAGTGGCACACAGCACAGAGAGCAAAGGGAAGCAGCAGCAGCTCCAGCAGCTGGCCAGCCTCTCTTCCCTGGTTACCTGCCCCAGGGTGGAGACAACACCCACACTCCCACTAATCAATCACAAACTCCAAAAACCACCCCATGACTGCACGAGACTTTAGGGGGACTAGACAAAAACCATAACATTCCACCCCTGGGCACCCAAAGACTCACTGCGCATCCCTTTATGCAAAAGGCATTTTATTTAGTCCATCTCTAAGAGTTGGCAAAGTCCTACCAGTTTCAGCATTGCTAAAAAACACAAGTCCCAAGTCTCCTCCAACATCTAAGGCAATCTCTTAGCTGTGAGCCATAGTACAAATCAAAATTTAAACACTTTCAACATTCAACGGCACAAGAAAAAGCTTAATATTCCAAACAGTACAAGAAATAGGAATATTAAGCATTGGGACCAACACAAGTTCAAAATCCAACATCCAAAATCCAAGGGCCAACATGAAGTCCTAGAGTTCCATGTGGAACATCTGAAGCAATCTGGCAGACTGTGACCTCCATGTGGCTCCACCCCTATGGCACTCTTGGTATTAGCTCCCATGGATTCTCTTAGGCCAGCTTTGCTCCCTCTTTGCAATTTCCTTTAGATGATTCATATTCCTGGCTTTTCCAAACCTCTGGGATTTCCACTGAATAGGCTTTTCACAGTTTTACATAGTGCCCTTCCAGGGGCACATTGTCTGGCTGCCTAGGCCTTCTGAAACCTAGGTGGAGGCCTTCTTAACCTTAGAACTCCTGCATTCTGCAAGCACCTAAAACCAATGTCATGTGAATGATGCAAAGGTCTGCTGCCAGCTGGAGCAGTGGCCAGGCTTTCTCTCTTGGCTGTAGGCATTGAGTGCCTGGATTGCTGAGCACTCTGACCCTAATTCCAAGGAAAAAATCCTCCAAGCCAGCACCATTCTGGAATACAGGGCTCTGCAGCTTTCCCCTCAAGGGTAAGTCCTTCACCTTTGCAATTCTGAGGCTGCAAAGGGCAGAGACCTGCTGCCTCCTGGGATGCTCTCAGGCCATCCTTTCCATTCTCTAGTTCCCTCACAGCAATGGAGATCCTCTCAGCTGTCTCTCTGCAGTCCACAGCTTTATTGGCAATTTCTACCTAAACTCACAATATTTTAAATCATCCTACCGGGCTCCTTGCTCTTGATTCTCAATATTTAATGAGACTAAAAGCTCCCAACTATAGGATGTCACTGCTTCAATATTCAGCTGCTTTTGAAAGATTAATCTCTGTCCACTATGCTTAATCTCAGTCTCAGGCAAAGTCTCTGGACGCGAGTAAAATGCAGACAAACTTTCTTCCAATCCATAACACACATCATCTGGAGTCTAACAACCAATGAAGTCCTTTTTCCCAGCAGAAACCTCCCCAGCCTGGTCTTTACAGGCAAGATTTCTACCAGCTTTCTGGTTGAGCTTTGACCAGAATCTCCCATACAGAACAGCCAAAGCTGTTGCAGCTCCTCTTGTAGGGCACATGTCCAAACCCTTCCTATCTCTTTCTATAAGCCATTCCTAAAAGCTTGTAATCCACACCGTCAGGTTTAGTCACACACAGCAACGGCCCCACTTCTCTGGTATAAAATTCTGTCTCCATTACTCTTCTCTCGTTGCTAGGACAAATACCTCACACCCAAAATGAAGGAAGGAAGGATTTACTTAGCTTACAGTTAGGAGACGTTTTAGTCTATATTGAGCTGGCTCCAAAGCAAAGTGGCATATGGCCACTGATGGCAGCAGCTCTAGCAGCTAGCTAGCCCCTCTTCTCCCCTTATATTGTAATGCAAATTACCTGTCCCAGGGTGGGTGCAGCACCCACACCCCAATAACCAATCACAAACTCCAGAAGCTGCCCCAAGACTGCATGAGGCTTTAGGAGAACAACTAGACAAACCATAACAAGCCATTAGTGAATAACTGATGAAGCAAAGTTTTTTCTTAAAGAGGTAGTAGAGCTAATAAATGAAGACTATCTCTATAATGAAACCATAGGAAATAATTAAGAGCAGCTTCTATCAGAAAAGTAACACCAGGGGCCGGCAAGATGGTTCAGTGGTCTAAAGCGCCTGCTTAGGAGGGCTCAGGCAACTGCGGGGACTGCAGTTCGATCCCCGGCACCACATGCTGCGCCAGCGCCACCACCAGGGCAGGCTGAGCCAGCCACAAAATGAATAACTAAAGAAACAAACAAACACAACAAGCAAACAAATAAATAAATAATTAATTTAAAAAAAAAAAAAAGAAAAGAAAAAAAGAAAAGTAACACCAAATGAAATATTAAGTGCTACCTGAGAGAACATATCATTATTTATGACACTTCTTGACAAGCAGAGGAAAAGACTCAAAAACCTGAATGTGCTCCTAGCTTTAGATCCCTAACACAGCAAAAAATGAGAGTATAGGGGCTGGGGAGATAACTCAGGGACAAGTGCCTGTCTGGCAAGTGCAAGGTCCTGAGTTTGATCCCTGGTTCCGCAGACAACAACAAAATCCCCGAGAGTATAGACGAGTATGGTGAATGACCCCTCTGTCTGCTGGGAAAATTTATTGGATACACATGTATAAACTGCAATGAGAAAGTGTGAGGGAAAGGAAGGCTTGATGCATTGTGGAAGGTTGACATACAACTGAGATAAATCTGAAATTGAGTATCTCGTGATGCTAACAAATTGCTACTATTTCTAGGTTTAATGATGATGTGGTTGTTTTTAAAACAAGTCTTTGCACTGAAACAGTTGGTTAAAATGCCAGATTCCCTAGCATTACCTTTAAACTTACACAGCTATGAGGACACAGATCATAAGATAAGTGGAACAAAACTGACTGGAAAGTGATACACATATGATGTGTTCACTTTACTGTCCTACTTTTGTACAATGGCTATCTCTAATAAGAGGAAGAAGGAAAGGAAATTAACCATATTTCAGTACTTTACAATGAGTAGACATACCGCAAAGATGAGTGAAATGTCAGTGGTGAGGGCCTGCACTCGGTGGAAGGAAGCAATAAGGGTGATGGGAAGGAAACCATCAGCATCCATTTTCCGTCTCAGGAAGAAGTCTCGCTCTAAATTGTCCACGCTGAAATAATATTCACTGAGTGGAGAGAAGAGAGATCACTGAGCAATGGCTACACATTAGACCAGTGTGCCTTCTTGCTCTGCTGTCTATCCTGGCAGGCTCAAACCAACCGTCACCTGTCCCACCCTCCTGTACGGGGAGGGCTCGAAAACGATGTTATTCCTTCACGATCCCTTTTAGGTCAAATCACTTCCTTGCCTTCCCATCCCATTAGCATGTCTGACAAACTCTTCATCTTCCTTTAAAATCCAGTTCCAATGTTGCCAGTCATCCATGTTCTGCTCCTAAAACACTTGGAATGCCCTACTACAATGACCTGTTTTCTTGTGTGATTTGTCCAGTGAACTGTGGGTAACAGCAAAGATTATGCCATCAGAAAAGATTCAAATTGGTATTGCACATTAGTGGACAAGTTACTAGGCCTGTTGACTCATCTATAACATGGGGATGAAAAGCCCAGCTCATAGGAATTCTGAGGATGAAAATTACAGGATTAAATAAGATAATGCCTGTGAAGCATTTAACACTGCATGAAGTCAATGGGAGAACTCAAGCTTGCAGCTAAGGCCAGGGGGCTCCCCTAATGCTGCTCAGCCATAGCACCCTTGGCAGCCCTGGCCCCATCCATCCATGCACTCACATCTGACGTTTGATGTAGTCTTTCAGTAGCTCCTGGTCCACACTGTACAGCTCAGTGCTGCTGACGTTATCAAAGTAGTAGGTGATGTTGTTCATGTACTTGGGGGTGCGAGGTCCTTCTGTACCATCAAACTTTCGGTAGCCAAACTGGTAATCAAAATGGGCTGTGAGAAAGACATGCAGTGTGAGGAAGAGAAGGTTCCAGCCCACTACCCTGCCGCACTCCCATGACATCCCGGAGCCCAAAGGGGCTTCACGTACTTCGAGTGCCACCCCGGCCTCGTCCCCGGCCGCGACCACGCCCCCGTCCACGGCCACGGAAGGAAGCCCGCGCCCCACCAGCCCCATCACTCTTCACACTCGATGTCTCGTCCTGGTCGTGCCAGGTGGGCTCCGGTTTGGTCTCTGGTTGCCAGGCTGGGGTGGGGGGGGCCACAGACACAGGCATATAGGCAGCAGGCTCAGACCCTGTGGACACAGGGCATGGTGTCGGGCCAGCGGAGTCCCTCCTGGCTAGGCCTCCCATGTGGGTCAGTGCCTACCTTTGATTTCTGCACGGTTTGAAGGTGTGTGTCTCGGCTCCTGTGGACGAGTGGGCCGTGAGGCTAGTTTCTCTCTGGGTACTTCAGGCTTCATGTCTATTTGCAATGGAACCCACTTATGTTTGCTCCCTAGGGGATGGCATGGGAAAAAGGCTTGAAAGAAGTACTCCACACCCAGCTCTTCTGCTCTGGGCGTAGGCCCAAATCACAATCTAGTGACATGTGACAAATTCTTTTCCCACACACTAACCCTCTTTTTCATCTCTAAAACAAAGCTGTCAGTGGCCCTCTGTGACAGAGGTTAACTCCCAATACTGGTATCTCCAGGATCATAGAATAGCCAGACACGTGGTTGACCAAAATAAATACTATAATGTAATACCCAGTCACTCATCAGACAAAATGCTCTCTGTTAGTTATGAAGTAGCTAACCCCAAGTGGAGTGCCTGAAAGGAAGGGAACCGTCGTTCCTTTCTGTCTTCCTGCTAGCCAGGGACACAGGAAACAAGCAGCCATCTTGGATGACGAAGAGCTAATCTGCTGCAGCAAGATGAAAAGAGCCAGACTTGCCATACAAGGCTGGACCTCCTCACAAGCTGCCATGTATGAGAAATAAACTTTTACCTTGTGCGGGATCTCTACTGGAAATCACTGAACCTGTATCCTAACTGTTCCTGAAGGTTTAGGGACTTCTCAGGGCAATGAAAATCCTTATCCTTAAGAGGAGAAACCGAAGGACTCACGATGGCTGCTCTGACTGTCCAGAGCACCAGCTTCTGGAGGACCTGGGCTGACATGTCCCTCTCTGCCCTGCACCTCTCCCAGGGCCCCAAGGAGCTCGCTCACCTTTCTTTTTCTGGCCGCCACGCTGGCAGTCTTCGTCCCCATTCTTCTCCTCCCCTGATTCGTCGGATTTGGTTTTTGGGCTCTCTTTACTATCGCTCCCCTCTCCTTTCTCTTGCTCCTTCATGTCCTTCTTGGGTGGCAGCTTGCGCACAGGCTGGGGCTTATGAGACTGTGGCTGTAGCAAGAAGCAAAGTAGCAAGAAGGGAGTTTGTGTATGATACCTCTGAAGATGGAGGGAGGGGGATCCTTGTCACTAAGGACACAGAGGAGCTGTGGCATGGGATGGCACACTGGACTAGATGCCTCAAAAAGCACCTGAAATGCTTTTGCTGAGACACAGGGGCAAACAGGCTAAGCAGGAGAGATAACTTGTCTTTCCCACGTTCTTGAGTCTAAGTGACACAGACAAACCCCAACATGGGTGCTTGGGTCCACAGGAGCCTGGTATACTCCCAGGAGCTGGGATACCATATGGTCCTTGCTGTCTACAGGACGGAAGTTGTGTTGGCCTCTTGGCTGTCTCTATTAGCTTTAAAAAGTAAGGACTTCATCTGATGTAGGTGGTCACTCATTGAACAAGACAACAAAAACTCTGGGAGAAAAGAACTGACCAGGACGGAGTCCCCTCTGAGGAAGCACATGAGAACTACTCAAATTTCCTCAAGCTGGAAGTTGATGCTTGGCTTAACACCCATTATCTGAAATCCCAGTACTTGGGAGGTTGAGCAAAGAGAGTGCTCCAAGTTCAAACCAGCCTTGGCAACAGAGTGGGTTTGAGGCCAGACTAGACTACACTGTGAGACCCTGTCTCCAAAACAACTACAAAAAAATCTACTATCCCATTATATTCCACGTGCAGTGACCAGAACACAGGCTTTGGAGTACAACACACATGACCTCCAACATCCAGTTGGCTATAAAGAGGTGATGACTTTTATAAGTCTCATCAACAATGAGAACCCTAAGAAGGCTCAGCTTTGAGTCCCTGAAAGATGGCTCAAATGATGAAAACTCCTAGCTATTTCAATGTGGTCCATGCTATATTAACTACTACTTGTTCTTTTGAGATTGGATCTTACTATGCTGCCCTGGCTGACCCCAAACTCCTGGAACTCAAATGACCCTCTTGCCTCTGCCCCGTAAGTAGCTGTAACTACAGGTGTGTGCCACCGTGCCTGGCAAACTACTCCTTTCCACAAACAAGACCCGATGCTCTAGAAGCTTGTAAAGCCCAATGTATTTATGTGCAAAGAGTTCAAACTGCCCACCTTTCCACACAGACTGACCTGTACACTCTTGTAGGCTATCTCTCCAGGTGTTGGCCAGTTGATTGCATCTCCAAAGTCACCAACCTGCAAGGCATATTCTATGAGGCTCAAGGGTGACCCCGCCTCTGCCACTCATCCAACATCCAGTTCCACTGACTATTAAGTGGTTAAATCTTCACGCCCACTAGAACCACCTATACCGTGCAGCCCTGCTGTGCAGACAGGATCCCTGACTGCCTGGTAGCCCAGAACACTCACTACAACAGGAAAGGGGACATGGCCTCCAGCACGTCCCCATGGATGCCTGTCTTCTCCTCCTTACCTTGCTGCCTTTGCGCTGCTTAGGAGCTGCAGCCCTCACCACCTTGGCTGGAGCAGAATGTTCTGTGGGAACAAGGGAAACAAATGGTTACAGAGCTGATGTGCAGGCCACTGTTATCTTCTCACCTGCATGACCATCACCACCCTACCAAACTTGCAGGGCCTCAAAAGCAGCAGCCATAGTGGGGAGAGGACAGACCGTTTCAGCAGCCCCTTCCTGAATATATCATGTATAGACAATGCATACAATCAGTAGCCAAAATCCCCCAAATCAGACTCTGGGCTGGGTAGACTTTTCCAGAGCACACATATGCCCTTCCCTGGAGAGGGAAACTTATGTCAGAGTTACTACCACCGTTCAGGGTTCCTAAATCACAGGACTCACAAAGGAAAGTTCTTTTAGAACTTTGTGGCACTACCATTCCTAAAGTCTCTGAGTGAGCAGATTTGAGCTAGTGATTATTGGGCTCTATGCTTAGACTTGGGGTTCAATGGAAAAGGCAGCCTCACAGTGTTCAAAGACAAAGTAGGCTCCCACCTGACTCAACAGTAAGTATCAGTGTTAAAATCTATCCTACCCAAATGGATACAACTAGAGACAATACTCCTAAGTGAAGTGGGGGGAATATATACACATACATACAAGATAGCTAAGGTTAGCACTAATTTCTATTAGCTCACTGAAAGGAACAGTTAATGCCTGTATCTGGTAATCTGACAAATTACTTTGAAGATAACAATATACAGTACGACAACCATTGTTAATTTGCTACCACTGTTTGAAATTCTGCTTTTTAAAAAATTCTCTCTCTTAAAAAAAATCTATCCTACCCAGTCATGGTGGTGTACACCTATAATCCCAGCACTCAAGAGGCTATGGCCAGGAAGATTGCCACAAGTTCTAGGCCAGCCTGAACTACATAGCTATCTTCAAATACAACAATAACAAAAATCTGTATTAATCACATGAGAACTAAGTACAAAGACAATAACAAAGTGCTACTCATAACCTCCACAAATAATTTTAAGAACTGTTTTTTTTTAATTTTTGATATTGGGAATCAAATTTATAACCTTACGCTTGCCAGGTAGGCACTGTATCCTGACTGCCTCTAAAAATCAAAAATAACAACTGGTTAAAAAGATTTAAGTTTGCGCACTTTTAGAATAGTAGTTAAAGAATATTTTGACTACTATGAAAAGACGGACATGAGAACTGTTAAAAAATAATCTCTTTTATCTTTGGTCTTGCTTTTTTCCTCTTTAAAAGTAGTATAGGGCTGGCGAGATAGCTCAGTGGTCTAAAGCGCCTGCTTAGGCAACCGCAGGGACCTTGGTTCAATCCTCAGTACCATATGCTGCACCAGCCCCACCCCCAGCGCAGGCTGCGCCAGCCATAACATAAATAAAGTTTAAAAATAAATAGTAATCCTACAAAAAAAAAAAAAATAGTAATCCTAGCATAGTAGTTGGGGTTCAATCCCCAGCATGCTGTGCTGCCCCACCCTGGGGTGCACTAAGACAGCAATTGAGACTGGACATGGTGGTGTGCACCTGTAATCCCAGATCTTGGGAGGCTGAAAACAGGAGAATGACTACAAGTCCAGATCTGTGTGGTGAGACCCTGTAGACCCTGTACTAAATACATTAAAAAAAAAAAAAATCAACATTCGGGGGCTGGGAGATAGCTCAGCAGCAAAAGTGCTTGCCTGCGAAGCCCAAGGTCCTGAGTTGGTCCTTGGTACCAAAATCAATCAATCAAACTTTTTTTTTATACAAGGTCTCACTAATTTGCCACAGCAGGCCTCAAACTTGGAATAATCCTCTTGCCTCTGCCTCTCGAGTAGCTAGGATGACTGGCAAGGGTAACTGCACTTAGTTGGGCAGCGACTTTTAAAAAAGGAAACAAGGGCCAGCGAGATGGCTCAGCTGTCTAAAGTGCCTCCTCAGGAAAGCTGTTGAATCCCCAGCACCCTATATTGTGCCAGCTCCACCCTCAGGGCAGGCTGAGCCAGCCATAATATATAAAAAATTAAATTTTAAAAAATAATTAAAAAATATATATATATAAAATAAAACAAATATTGTTTTAAATAAAGAAGCGGCTGTAATAAGTCCAGTCCCCTTCTATACCCATACTTAATTTTCCTGACAGTTTTGAATATCAAGGTCGTCTGCTTCAGATACCCACAGGAAGAGGCATATCCTGATGCCATACTCATCTGCCTCTCCTCACACTCTGCCTCCAACACTAGCCAATCATGCCAGGTCAACAGCCACCTAGTACTCCTGTGCAGAGAACTGTACCTGGCTAGCCTCAAAGAAACTCAATTGAGTGCCCGTGTCCCCTTTCTGAGTAGGCCAGGAGATGAGGACGATGCACTCCTGGCTCCCAGCCCCACCCTCAAAAGCCATTCCACTGAATCTAACCCCAGTGGTGGGGAGCAGAGACCCAGAAAATCTCAAGTCCCCAGAGGACAGCACCTTCGGACCAAGGAGCCATTCTGTATCCACTCCTGTAACCTCTGGGTGCATCCCAGTTCCTTGATGAGTTAGAGCACTTTTCCCCCAATATGCACACAAGCCAGTAACTAGGGCGCATTCCTGAGCTGTGGTGGGCAATGACTTCTCCCAGCACCCAGCAACATTCCGTACAAGTTACCAGGGGAACACAGGCCACAAGGCCTGCAACACCAATTTACTAACAGGAAGTTGAGAAAAGGGGTTAGGTTCAGAGGCAAGGTATTCTAAAGCCTTTCCTTGAAAAGCTGAGGCAAACTTTTTCAAGTCACTGATTTTTCTCTCATCTTTTATTCAAACACTTTCAAAATTAAGAAATGTCAAAAAAAAAATTAAGAAATGTCAGCGACACTGGGATCACCCTGCCTATCTGTTCACTCAGGTCACATGCAACAGTGAAGAATCGGGGGCTGGGAGATAGCTCAGTAGAATAAGCGCTGTCCTGGCAAGCACAAAGGCCTGAGTTCAACACCCCGTTCCACCAAAACAAAAACAGTGAAGAACCGCACTGAAAGTTCCATCTTCCACAGTGCCCACCCTCAGAAGGCCCAAAGGGCTCCCCACTTCACACCAACCCCATACTAACCAGGGAAGTGTTGCGAGTCTGGAGAAACACAGAATATTCTTTAATTAGTCCTGTTGAAAATCCCACCCCGGCTCCTTGGTCTTACAGACCAATAATAGTAGCCATTCTTATTCTGTTCCCAGTTTAGAGTCACAGCTTAGCTCTAACAGGAACAAAGCTCTCTGATGAGAGAAAACCCTCTGCCTTCATGTCAAATTCACAGATCTCTTACAAATCATCTGGAGTTCTAAGGAAACCAGGAAAAATCTTCCAATGTTCTTCTCACTAATACGCAGGCTGGAAAAACTAGACTTTCTCACTTGACTTCAATCACACATCCTTCTCCAAGTCCCATTTCAGCTACCCGCTGTGCACTCACACATGTGCACACAACACGCGCAGAATGCCAAGGCTGCACTGAGTTGGCAGGTGAAATGGATCATGACAAACAACACTCTTCTCACAGGCACTGAAGCCCACATCTGCCACTATCCCAGCAGACAGTCTCTGCATTCTGAAACTAGCTTCTGCCTCAACTATCCCAAGCCCAACGCAGGAAACACCATCTTCCTCCTGCCCCTCTTTACCCCCACAGCAACCTCAGGTGTTAGATGAGTCAACGTGTTCCACTGGCCCTGCACCCAGGTGCACTGAAACCACATGGTGACGCACGCCTGTAATCCCAGTGCTGGGTAGGCTAAGAACAGGAGGATCACCACGAGTCCGAGGCAGAGCTGTGTAGAGAGACCTTGTACCAAACACATTAGGAAAAAAAAAAAAAAAGATGAGTCAAAAGGACCATACCTCTATAGTCCATGGTGAATTAAGGCTGCAAAAGGCGAAAGCGCTGCAAGCCCAGAAGCAGCAGGGAGCTACAAAGTCACCTCTGCTCCCACCAGCTCACCAAGAATTCCACAGGTCCTAGTGGTTCCCACACATCCACTGGGGCAACTATGGGTCCAAAATCTTCCTGATGCAATCTTAGGGCACTTAGTAGTTGTGCTGTCAGGGGAGTGGTCCCAAGAGACAATACAGTGTTGAGACGAGGTGAACAAGTCTAAGCAAGGCCTAGCAGCCGCTGTTCTGCCCAAGGATGGAGTCCAGGTGTCCAGAGAGGAAGATAGCAGAGGCCCTGGGATGGTCTTCCTCCTCAACTACGGTGTGTCAGGGGCTAAAGGGCAGCGAAAGAGGAAGAAAGGCACCTTCTGTCCCATTGGAACCATCCCAGAGCTCACTCAGAGGGTATGGGGGGGACAGCATGGTGCTTCCGAAACACATCCACAAATTTGTTAAAAGTGGGAAAACCTCTATGTACATGAAAACAATCTGAATCTGGTGGTGCTGGAGGCCTTTGCCTGAAGCTGTATCTACACGGCAAACTTTTTATTTAGGTTACTTAATTTAAGATTATTTCAAGAGTCCAGGAGCAAGAGCTAATCCACTCTTGCTGACAAAAGGAGAAGATGGATGAGGAATGGCAGGCAGAACTCAGCACTTTGATGGTGGGTGCAGGGAGGGTGGCTCTCCACTAAGGTGGACTGCTGACCATATAGCTTCCACTGTCCACCCCAACAGTCTGTCCTGATCTTCAGCCTGTGTGGCAATTTTCCATGCAAACACACATAGGAACCCAGACAGCCCAGCTGACATAGGGGACAACTTTGCTGTCAGATTTGAGTTTGAGGGGATTTCAAAGTCCACCTACCTTGCTCCTGTCAGAGCTCCAAAGAACCAAGGCCTTCTCTAGAAGAACTGTGGTCCTAGTTTCTCAACTGTGGTCCTAGGATCACTGGGACATTCAATAAATAAGGCAAAGGGAAAGTCCCTACCATGTAAGTGCTCCACAAATGCTATTACAGTTTGCATACACACAACAGGCTCAGCACAGTTTTAGAGCAATCAATGGAGATTCCTAAGCACATTCAGCCCAGAACATCAGAGTGCACTGGAAAGGCTCAGCTGGCTCAGTTCGCCTAACCCAGACTATACCGCCCAAACCCTATCTTCTTCCAAGCAGCAAGTGACACGAGAGCACTTGCAGATAGAAGACCCCTGGCTCCGGAGCAAGCTTTCCTAGGAAGAAAAACTAGAATTGTGCCATCTGTAAATTGCTCAGGCTAAGGTCAAACTTGTTCTCCTCCTGCCTCAGTCTCCCAGAGTGCTGGGATGATAGGAATGTAGCACAGCATCTGGTACTTTTTAGTCTAAAATGATGAAGGAAAGACAGGGAAGGGGAATTTACCACAGGCCCTCCAGGGCAGCTTTGGCACCAAACTCTGCTATAACGGAGAAGAAGGAATAACTTCTGAAGGCCTAGATTTCTCCTACTACTGAAGAAATTCAGTCAGCATTTTACATAATTCAAGGGGCCAAACATAATATCTGGTACAAAGCTAGACAAAAAGGTTAAGCTTTTTCACTGAGTGAGGTGGCACACACCTATAATCCCAGCAACCAGGGAGGCTGAGGCAGGAGGATTGAAAATTGAAGCCCGGCCTAGGTAAATGAGCAAGATCCTGAAGATCCTGTCTCAAAACAAAGTAGAAGTGGGCTAGGCAAAGTATTAACATAGTTCAAGGCCAAGGCCCTAGTTTAATCACTGGTACTACCACCACCATTAAAAATTCATGTGTGTGTGTGTGCGCGCACACACACGTGTTGTTTCCTGAGCCAATAGTAAGGCAGCTGCCCTTCTGAAATAAAAGCTACCAAGAGGGACCTTAGTCCTTCTAAATTATAGCAAAGACGAGATTCAACCAATAGAAAGCTAGTTAAGGCACATGGTGATGCAGACTCAGCAGGACTGGTTAAAAGGACGGGGAAAAAGCTGAAACGAGGGGTTGCCTGAGGATTCCTATAAGATGGAGGACAGGTGGCCAGGGACCAGGTTTCAGGCCCAAGGACTAGCAGAACAGGGGAGTCAAACAATCCACTGAGGCAGCATCAGCTCTGGGCACCTGAAAAGGCTGAGTTTATCTGACCGCTGGAGTTGACAGCCATTGTCTGTCAGACTGTCTGCTGCTGTCTACCAACACTGTAGGTCCACCTTCTGAGGGACCACCACTGCCCAGATCCCAAGTAGGAGAAGCTCCTCTGCCATATGCTCTCACTACTGTGAGCGTTACCCACCTATTCACTCCTTGGCTCTGCAGGCCAATGCTCCCCAAGCACAGGGCCTGTCTGCACTGACAGGAGGAACCCTGGGCCTAGGTCAGTCCCTGGCAACACTGCTGACATGTGTGAGACCATGGCCTCAACCCTCGGCATTAGCCTGAGCCCTCCTAGAAAGAAAAATAAATGTCCTGGACACATCTGGCTTCCAAAGGAAACTAAGCCCCAGCCCAGACCTGATTTACAGCCAACCGAACGCCTGCAAACAGCGCAGAATCCTCAACGTAACTCCAACATTTGTCAGCTGCATGACCATGGGGACAGCCACTCTGTTCACTGAAATGAAGGTAATGTGAGAAGAGAAGACAAGATTCTCAACCACTGAGATTTCATCAGGGCAGGAGAGACACTAGAAGCAAAATGTGGACATGACAGTTTTAACAAGTGCTAGAATACATGGTAAGCAAGACTTTATTTTAACTCCACATGATTTTCTCACTTCACCTTTAAAATTACACCAGATTATATTCCTGTCATTGATCCAATTTTACAAATAAGTTAATGAAACCTGGGCATGGTGGCACACGCCTGTAACACCAACACTCAGGAGGCTGAGGCAGGAGAACCTGAGAGTTGAATCCAGCCTGGACTACACAGTGAGACCCTGCCTCAAAAAAACTAATCAATTAATCAAGAAATCAGTTAACTCTGTACTAAACACATTAAAAAGAAAAAAGAAATTAGGAAATTAAGGTATGTGGTAGGACTAAATTGTCAAGAACACAACCAGAAGCACCAGAACAGGACTTGAAGGCCTGTAGTCTCTTAAACCAGCAGAAGGTGAAAGAAAATCTAGAGGATCCAAATTACTACCTCACAGTGGCCAACAGGCAGGCTCCCAAAAATGGCAAGGTTGCTTAAGGTCACTGGGCCATCAATCCTGTGGTTGAATACCAGGGACCTGATGAGTGTCTCTCCCCGACAGAAGGCAAAGGTAACTGCTACCAGCGCAGCTCAGTAGTACCTGACTCTAGCATAGGCAGCCCTACAGGGAAGAGACATCACTTCCTGGTCAGCTTCAATGTTCTCTCCAGACTCTGCCCTGGAAGGCTCTTCAGCCATACTCTGCATTGAAATATGCAGGCTGGGACTAGGTGTCCAGCTAGTCATGGGGAGTCACCCACTTGCGCCCATCCCTCTTGAGCTGGCCTGGGGACAGTCTGTGAAAAGCTTGGCTCACTCAACTGCCATCCAGCTTGGAATGGGACAGATTCTCCAAGGATGAGCCTGGAGACCAACAGGCCTTTTGCCTCATACACACAAACCCTAGCTACCCCTAGGCATGATCACTATTCCACAGTACAGAGAACACCGAGTTAAGCCTCTCACCTTGTTCCCTGATTTCCACGTGCTGCTGCTCCTTCTTAGCTGCCTTTCTCTGCCCAGCCCTCCCATCCAGATTTCCTCTAGACCTTCCTGTAAGCCAGACACAGTAGAGGGCTACCAGGTAGTGCTTTGGGGGAAGTGGCAGAGAAAGAAAAAGGGGGTTGGAAGAAACCTTCACGTCAGACCATCTTGAGACTGCTGAAAGGAAACTGCACAGGTCAGCATCCAGCTGGTAGTGCAGACTATGTCCCCTTGGCGAGTGAGGGCTGAGCTGGGAGAGGGACAGAGGGCAGCAACCCAGACTCCTGTCACATGATGCTGGCCTTCTTGGCCCATTCTCAGATGACTATCTTTAGCCTGTGGGGTGACCCAGGCACTCTGTGCTCTCACTCTCCCTGCTCAGAAATGGACCCTGCAGGCCCAAGGTGGCTATGGCCACCCCCCATTCCCAAGCTGGTACTATTGCCTGAAGTCCTGCCCAAAAGGTGACATAATCATCACAGCTGAAATACATCAACAATCACTACAGTCCCTAGCCTCCAGGCTCCCTTCCCTGCCTTTTAAGTTCTTATTAGAACAGTAATGACCACCTTTTACTATGTATTGACAAGGTACCAAAACCTGATCCAAACCACTACGTGTCATTTCATTTACTTGCTACAAGAAAGCATAGAAAATGAAGCTGCAGGAAAGGACTTATCTGAGATCAGATACTGTATGTTGAAGCAAGATAGCTGCTCACTCCGTGGCCAGCATGTGAATTCTCCTAGGGAGGCTTTCTGACTGTGCAGTGCTGTGGTGCTACCCACAGCACCTCTGAATCAAGCTTTATTCAGCCTGCAGAACACGGGGCTCAAAATGGCCACCTCACAGGCCTTACACAGTGCCAAAGTTCTTGCCATGCACAGCTCACTCAGATTTTACCTCCACTCAAGAATGATGATGTGGGCCGGCGAGATGGTTCAGTGGTCTAAAGCGCCTGCTTAGGAGGGCTCAGGCAACTGCGGGGACTGCAGTTCGATCCCCGGCACCACATGCTGCGCCAGCGCCACCACCAGGGCAGGCTGAGCCAGCCACAAAATGAATAAATAAAGAAATAAACAAACACAACAAGCAAACAAACAAACAAATAAATTAATTAATAAAAAAAAAAAAAAAAGAATGATGATGAGCCGGGCCGGCAAAATGGTTCAGTGGTCTAAAGCGCCCACTTAGGAAAGCTTAGGCAACTGCAGGGACTGTGGTTTGATCCCCAGCACCACATGCTGCACCAGCCCCACCCTCAGGGCAGGCTGAGCGGGCCATTTAAATAAAAATAAATAAATAAGTAAATAAATAAATAAAATGTCTGAAAATTAAAAAGAATGATGATGAGCCCCAGCTGGCAGACAAGGAGACTATGGCTAAAAAAGCTGTGTCCAAATCACAACCATCTATCAGCATGCAGCAAAAGCAGGATAAAACTGGTAACAGTCCACTGCATCTAGGCTCTACTGGTTTAGGTGCAACCTCAGTGAAGAATTAACTGGAAGCTCCACAGGGCAGGAATCACTTCTACCTTGCCTGCTGATCTCTGAAATCCAGGATTACAGTCTATGTGTGGTAGGCCCCCAGTAAAAATTTACTGATGGAATTTACATAAGTATGGCTGCTTCTCAACTTTCAGAGCGCTGTTTTCTAAGCAGAGAGGCTACTTACCTCCCCACACAACTGAATACTGCAGCCTGGCCTTCTCACCATGCTTTTGGGACCTAGATCTACGCTATACTCTTTGGAAATGTTTCAGCACATTTTACTCCATGCCCAGGGCCAGTTGTGGGAAATCGGAGGGTGCAAGGCAGACAATGCCCCAAACTCCCAGGTGTCACATCAGATCCAGCCATGAGGGCAGCACCTGCTAAGGGCAGCCAAGGTCCTCACCTCAACACATGGCTTGGTCCAGCCAGACTTCCTGAGTTTTCTTTTTCTTTTCTTTCTTTTTAATGTACTTGGAACAGGCTCTACAGGGTCTCACTACATAGACTGGACTTGTAGTGATCCTCCTGTTTTCAGCCTCCCAAGCGCTGGGATTACAGGTGCATGCCACTGTGCCCAGTCTCAACTGTTGTCTCAGTACGCTCTGGAGGCCAGGCTGACATGCACATTGTCGGGGACTGAACTCTGGCCACTGCGCTCTGCCTAAGCAAGTGCTTTAGTCCACTCAGCTATCTGGCCGGCCACTGAATTTTCAAAAAATGCAGCAAAATAAAGTAGTACACTGCTGTGCATGGTGAGCTACATAGTGAAACCCTGTCTCAAACAACCCCCTAAAAGTAGATCTCTAAGAGAAATTTACTCATTGCGACTTCAGAAGCCTATTCCACAAGCTATACTCAGCTTGCAGCTCTCCTAGGCCCTGAATTTAAAGAGCCCATGCAAGACACCAGGAAGAGGGAGTTCTACCATATTTCATTACCCTCAAGACCCTGAGGTTTCCCATTTCTAGAGACCACAACAACTGCTTCGAGTAACATAAACTCACTCCTACTGCCCTAATCTTAGAATTCTCTGCTGGAAGAGGCTTCTGAATCTCAAGAAATTACTTCGGATTACCCTCATTCTGGAGTCAAGATGCCGAACTTAGACTCAGCTAGGGGTAGAAAGGACTCCAATTTATTACAGAAAGACTGACCAGGGGCTACCTGGTGGCATCCGAAGTTACCAGTGGATTGTACAACTGGCAGCGGAACATCAGGTTACTGCCAGAGTTCTGTGGAAGCCTGGGAAGCTAAAATCACCCTCTAAAAAAGCTGTGCACAATCACACCTACTTACAAGGCCTCCGTAGCAAAGTGTTTCCCCACTGCTTACAAGAAATGCGCCCTTGAGTGGAACTGGAATACCTCACTGAAGAGGGCAGTGCCTAGGCCCCACCTCTTCACCCAGAGAGTTTTCTTCTCTGTGCTATGCTGAGGAAACCTGAACATCTTAGCTTCCTTTGGAAGAATTGGTGTATGTGAGTCTGATACTTCTCAATGAGCAGCACCCCGAATGCACTCTAAATAACAGCACCATCAGTAAAGCAACTCAAAGGCTGGCGAGATAGCTCAACTGAACTAAGTGCCCACTTAGGAAGCACATGGACTGTGGTTCAATCGTGGCATCACATGCTACACCAGCCCTGGCCCCGGCCCCGGCCCCACACCCAGGAGTGCTGAGTAGTCCATGGAGACGAGAGAGAGTAGGCGTGGTGGTGCACACCTGTAATCCCAGTGCTCGGGAGGCTGAAAACAAGAGGATCACTATAGGAGCAGATGGATCTAAACTGACCAATCTCTCATTCAGTTGAGGCTCACTGGCATCACATGGGCCATTCACCAAAGAGGGCCAGGACACTGGGTTCAGCTTATGGGGATGATCCACAAGGATAAACCTAATCGCTTATAGCCTAAACTCTGAAAGGGATCAATGACAGTTTACACACAAGGTTAACAGATTAAATGAGGTATTATTTTAAATAAATCTAGAACACAATACTACCACAAATGCTCAGTAGTAGTTTTTCCTCCCTGATATCCAAAAAAGGGGGGTTGGGAGGAGGAAGATGCCTGCCAGACTTAGCAAATGGAAATTCAAGCATCCAGCTGAAGCTGAATTTCATATAAACAGTGAACAGGTTTTTTAATACTATGTCCTATGCACTATTGAGACACATTTACACTACAAGATTATTCACACCCTCTCATAGGTTGGTACAGGGTCTTAGAATCTGACATTCTGGTTTAACTGGTATTTTTATTGCTAAATCTGGCTACCGCAGACAGACCACTGTCCCACATTCCATATTCAAAATGGGGAAATGACCAGTTATGGGTTAGGATGCCAGACCTGACTCAAATATCACAGCCCTTGCTGCACAAATGTGGCACGAACCCCTCATCCCCCAGATGTTTTCAGTCTGTTGTCCTTCAGTCCTAACATACTGTGATCCTGTTTCTAGCCCCACTCAACTGCCTGAGTGCGCTAGCTTTCTAGATTCAGCTTCCTCTGTCTCTAGATTATAAAGGAACCACCCCAAGAAGTTGCCTAAGGATTATCATCAGGGGAGCTTAACGAAATACAGATTTCTGAGTCCCCTGTCTGCTAGGTAATTCTATAGGTTTTCTCTGGAAACATATGGTTCAGCCCGGCCTTGAACTCATTACACAGCCCAAGCTGGCATCAAACTTGTGGAAATCCTCATGCCTCAGCCTCGCAAGAGCTGGGAATACAGGTGCACCATCATATCACACAACAGTTAACATTTCAAAATCAGGGCTGAACGTCTTCACCTGGGTTCATGTTTTAATATCCTTTTTCCATGTACATTCTTTTGTATGTGTTAAATACTTAAGAGGAAACCTTTAAAAGAAAAAAACATCAGAAGTGTTCTGACAGAAATGGGCCCCACGTTCCCTCCTGATTCTACCTCCCACTTAGCAGGAGTTCTGGAGTAGAAGCCAATGTGAAAACCTTTCACCTCACAGTTGTGGAAACTGGAGACTAGCAAGCTAGCAGGCTTGTGATACCCTTTCTGCAGCCCAAGGATCACTTGGAAGAGGGGCAAGCTTAGTTCAAACCCAGAAATCTCTTAGGGGAGGTAGGACGAACCTGAGCACCTGCAGTTTTAAGCCTCCTGCACAGCAGTGGTAACACCCAATGCCCAAGGACTGAGGTGTGAAAGTGCTCCAGGCAGGGGCCTTACCCCCAGCTCCAATTCAGGGCTCACACTTGCAGACAGGAGGCTGTAGGCAGTTCTATCTACAGAGACAGCCACCAGAGCAGGGTGCTCAAGGTGCTCATCCCTGTTTACACAGGGATGTGTGCAATGCCCCTGTCCCCCAGACCCAAGAACCAAGAAGGGTCAGGTTAAGAAGCCACACGTGTGACGTCTGACAGACTCAAGATCACAGGGGACTGGCCTGGACTGGGACTGGAGTTTAGCTACTATGGCTGTGCCAATGGGAGAAAAAAAAGGTCTGAAGGCAACTGTTCATCTGCTTCCTCCCTACAGAGAGACACCTCTTACTATCTGCTCACCTATTGAATAGCCTGACAATGAGACCACCTTAAAGCATCTAACTCAGGAACTCAGGCCTCCTGCTGCTAACCTGTTCGGCATGAAACTTTTTAAAATTCTGACAGTAGAGGAGCTATTGTCTCTTTTAGCAGAACAAGGGACACAGGAGAAGGTATTTGCCCCTAAAGATCTGAAATCCCAGGCTACTCCAAGCTCCTCTCAGCACTGCAAGAGACAAACACTAGGTTCTTTATAGTCCCACAGCAATCCTGGGTTTAACCCTACAGAACACTGAGTCTACTTGCAACAGAATCCACTTCTCTTGAGTCATGTGCTCACCTCTCATAAAGGCCAAGGCCATGCCACTTCACACAGCTCACACAGTGTAAAAGGGGAAAAGCAGCCAGAATCAAACCACTAAGTACTCTAATGGCAATCTCTGAGGGGCACAGGCAAACAGAAGGCCTTGGGCTCCAGCCAGCACATAGCACCAGGAGACTGTTCCAACACACCAGAAACCAATGAATGAAGCACACTGTAAAGACCCTACAAGTTAAAGATAGGCTTGAGATGGGAAGGGGAGGTGGAAACAGGGATGCTTCGCAGGACCCACCCAAATGCACAGGAGGTAGGGCAGCTTTCCTTACCCTAGGTGCTTAGAGTGGAAAGGCTCATAAAGTACTTCCTCATTCACCATACCTATACTGTCTCACCAGAACACTGAGGTGGAAAAGTGATTCTGCTCACTTCAACGAACACAGAACTGAACATGGTGAGCTTCCTGGCTTGTTTTAAGAGTCTTGAACTGTTTTAGGTTCCAACCCCAGGCTCCTGTCACTCTCATGAAGCAGGCACAAACTCAGCTAACTACTGAGGGCCCCATGTGTCAGGGCCTGGGGTACAATGGTGAATAAGCCAATCCCCTATCCTCTGAGGACTGACTTACAAAAGGACTTCAACTTTCCCTACAACTGGATGATTCTGATTGCCTGGTGGGCTTTTCTGAGGAACCTGAGGCAGTCAACAGGCTCACATAAAGCATTCTGTCAAATTCCATCACAGGAAGGCAAGGAGAGTCCCCAAAAACCCGAGTGTCAATGACCGATCAGTGCTCTTCATCTCAGAAGACACACAGCCCACACTATGCGCTAGGTACTGAGGATGCAAAAGTGGACAAAACTGCCCAGGGTCCAGCCTAGGAAATCACAAGCTGATGGGTGGGTGCTCAATGCTCTCTCCACTTCAGGCAAGGTCCCTATCTAAGCCTAGACTCTCTTAAGAGATGAACGCAAGACCCAGAAAGAGTAAGGCGTTAAAATTAAATCAGGTGGGCCGGTGAGATGGTTCAGTGGTCTAAAGTGCCTGCTTAGGAAAGCTCAGGCAACTGCAGGGACTGCGGTTCGATCCCCAGCACCACATGCTGCGCCAGCCCCACCACCAGGGCAGGCTGAGCCAGCCACAAAATAAATAAAGAAACAAACAAACACAACAAGCAAACAAATAAATAAAAAAATTTAAAAAAAAAGATAGGATATTTTAAAAATAAATAAAATTAAATCAGAAATTATAGAATAAGCTGGGGAGATAGCTTGGCAGCCTGCCTGGCAAGTACAAGGTCCTGAGTTCGATCTCTGGCACTGCATGCTGTGCCAGCCCCAGAACCCCAGGCATGGTGACACACACCTGTAATCACAGCTCTGGGGAGGTGGAGACAGGAGGATCACTATAAGTCTGAGTTGTGCAGAAAGACCCTGTATCATTTAAAAAAAAAAAAAAAAAATGGAATTACAAAACAGGTTCTGTCATGGAAAAAGCAGTGGGCTGTCTAAAAAACTGCTTACCTCATATGCCACCAGCAGGGCCACAGCACCACTCCTGACACTCTACCTGAGTTTCTGTAAATGGGAACAGAGTCCCTAACCTCCTGGGACTAGGAGGATTAAGTAAATCCTTCTCTGGAAAATGCTTGGAAAAGTGCCTGTAGCATAGAAAACTCTCAAGACTTGTTAGGTATTATTGTAGAAGTACACACCTCTGAGTATCTGATGAAGACCGGTGACAAGGTTCTCCCCAAAGCCCAAGCCACCAGTGAGTTGTCAGGAACCTTACCCTGGATGCTGGCTCAGTACTCCCAGCCTCAAAGTCAATGCTTCTCTGGACTCTCATCTGAAAGAGCTGAAGGGTGGACAAGCAATTTTCAGAAAACTTAAAAGTATTTAGGGGCAAAACCTTCACCATGTGAGAAGGCCTTCCCAGACATCAGGGCCCAGCAGAGCTGAAGGCATGTGCCTGGAGAACCAGAGCCAACAGCATCTGCCTGGACTGGCCTTGGAGTTCAGGCTGCTAGAACAGTCTAATTTCTGCTCCAGCAGCAATGGCCCTCCAAAGCGGTTCCTCAACTTTTCTCAAAACAACAAACTAGTATACAGAGGGACTTGGCGTGGGTACTGAAGCCTCTTGGTGTCAGCTGGGAGATCTTGGTCAAGAAAGAGTTTCAACTTTTTTTTTTTTTTTTTAACAAGAAGCAACCAGATACCTTCCAAAAGGCCTATAGACTTTGGACTTCAAGTTTAAGTTCTCCAAAGAGCTACCGCTACAGAGGAGCATTGGCAATCCTGATACAAACTAGGCAATATAGCAGCACGGCATGGACCAGCAGAGAATGGGTCTGAGCAACTGCAGCCTTGGGGGACTCTAACCTATTCTCTGGTCACAGGAGTCTACCACTACCCTCAGGCCTTTATCCCACAGCTCAGTGGGAGGCTCCCACTTCAGCAGACAAACTGCCAGCCCTGCAGCTCCTCACGGAAATACTGACAAAGTTGAGAATCATTTAAAAACTGCTTGTGCATCTTACTATTGAGCCCTGAATATGATCTATTACTTGTGCTAAATGCATCCCTTGCTTTGTGTTACTTAATAAAAAGACCGACGACATTTTTTCTTATTCTGATTCCCCCCCTTATTAGTTAGGGGAGGGACAGGGTGAAGAACTGATCCCAAGCAGTTCCTTCACCTTGATAAACCTAAAATTTCCCCTCTAAGAGGAAAAAAAGCCACTACTACCCACCTCAAGGGCACCTGTGAGATTGCAAAAGTAGGTGCAAATGTCTTGTAAAGTTTTATAATGCCTTAAGGGTTATCTGAAGAGCAATGCCAAGCCCTCCAACAGAAGGTTCTGATAAAACTCCAGGAGAAATCAAGTAGTGGTTTAGACTCCTCAGACCTTGAGCAGTGTACTGGCCCAGGCTTAGGCAAAAAGAGCTCCTGGGAGTGCAAACTATGTCACCTCTTTGATTCCTGAAGCCAGCCCAAAATCAAAGACTGGGCTCAAGGCTCCTAAGCACCAAGCTGCTATTCTCTGTCTGAATCAGAAACCACCACAGGTCAGGTCCAGGGTCAGGAGAAGGCTGGCTTCCCTGGATCCACCTGGCCTTCAGATGCCAATCATCAGTAACTACGTCCCTTTCATCTGTGGCCTAATCTAAGACCTGCTACTATCTCAGCCCTCTTCCAAAGGGTGGGGGGAGCACTAGAAGACTGAAAGGCACATCTAGGGTACAATCAAGAAAATTAAGTGGTAGTTTTGGGTGAAGGGAAACAAAAAAAACCAGGCTTCTACATGTTCAGCGCTGATGAAATAAGATGCTTGCCACAAAGAAGTGGGATGTGAACCATACCGTATATCCGCATGATGGGTGCAGAACTTTCATAAATTATTTCTATGCTTGATCTTACCCAGGCCAGGCTACATCCCTTTATGCATCCATTCTCGCTCAAATGTTCTTTTTCCCACTTCCTATCCACACTTGCTCTCCTTACAAGACACAGGCCAGTGCTCGCCACTTTCCTACCAACATGCGCTGCAGGCTTAGGGGCACAGCCCACGCAAACAATCAGGGGCTTTCTCACCACCCTCTGGAACTCAGCTAGCTCCAAAACCAGGCAGCCAGCTCTGAGAAGGCAGCTGGAAGTGACAGGAAGAATGCCAGCCCGCTGTTCTGGGTACTTGCTTTACACTGTACCCATGCGGTAGCCCAGGTAAACAGCTTGTCCTTACCTGGGTCTGTTCCTTCAGCCAAGTACAGTGCCTGTGTGTGCAGTGCATACACGCACACATGACTACTGACATGCTCAGTAGTCTGGGCTCAACCTCAGGGTGCTGCACATGCAAGACAGTGAGAGAAAAGAACCACTGGTATGGAGCTGAGATTCCAGGAGCTATAAAAGATAAACACCTCCCCCCAAAGTCTTTTTTTTTGAAGTTTTTCAAAATGAAAAGACAAATACAGAAGTGTAGGATAACTTCATTTTACCTTAAAGGCATACGTAGGTATATATACATATGGTTGGTTATATTCATATATTCAAAATGTAGCCTCCAGTATGACAACCACATGTGCATAGGAAATAGTAGAACAGAAGTGGACCAAACTGAAAGTGCTTTAAGTATAAAAGACAATTACATTTTTAAAACTTAGTATTAAAGATATAAAACACTCTTATTAATTATGCTGGTTACATTGAAACATTTATAATATACTGGACTTCATTGAAATGCATTTGGGGCTGGCCAGACAGCACAATGGATTAAAGTGCCTACTTAGGCAAACACAGGGACAGGGTTTGATCCCGGTGTGCCATACCAGCCCTGCCCCCTGGTGCATTGAGATAGCAACTGAGACTGGGCGTGGTGGCACGTGCCTGTAATTTCAGTGCGTGGGAGGCTGAAAACAGGAGGATCGCTATGAATTTGACCGGCGAAAACCTGTACTAAATACATAGAAAATATTATAAAATGGGTTTCACCTTTGACTTTTAAAAGTATGATTATTTAAATTTCAAATTACTTATATGCTTGTATTATGCTTGTATTAGGTAGGGAGTACTGCCTTAAAAAGATATGCAATTCTATCATCATTTAGTATGTATCGTGGTTGGGAGGGGAAGATTGGCAAAAGATTTTGTTTTTGCTAAAGTATACTTGGGACATGGGCTTGGGAAATAAGATAGCTCAGCAATCTAAGCACCTGCCTGGCAAGCACAGGAACCGGGGTTCCTGTGTGGCACACACCTGTAATCCTCCAGTGCTGATGAGGTTGAGACAGGAGGATCACTGAGTCCACACTGCATAGCAAAGACCCTGTACCAAAAACATAAATAAATTTCTCCCTCAAGAGGTTAAGGACCTAGCAAGTAGTATTTCTCACCTTCTGGTAACCTAGAACAAGAAAGAAGGCCTTCTAGGCCTGCAGAGTACCCTCCCTTCCGCTGCCTTGGAAGTTTGTGCAAAAAGCACAAAGGCAGCAGCATAGCTCCTGCTGGCAGGTGGGCAAGCAGCCTGTCAGAGTTGAAGAGGGGTGGCTCCGGACGAGAACGATTGGGGCTGTCCAGAAGGATCAGAGGTTCCAGGGCCTGGCTTATACTGACAAGACTTATTCCTGGAGAGCCCAGCCCAACAAGGGTGCAGATCGGCAACCTCCAGGCCAGGCCATGAAGATGTGTGGCTTCTCTTCTCCCAATGGTTTCTTCCCTGGCCCAGTAGAATGCAAGGTCAGGAATGCGTGAGACTGACCTTGGTCCATGCGGTATGGGCTCTAATTCTAGCTACTCACTAAGAACAAATTACTGAACCTAACAAAGTTAATGGTTTCTTTTTTTGCTTCATTCTTTAAGGAACTGGGAATTAAACTCTAGGAATTAGAAATTCACTAGCATTCACAGCTCTTTTTATCTTTGAGACAGCCTCAGCTATGTCACTAAATTGCCTGGCCTGGCCTCAAGTTTCTGATCCTCTTGCCTCAGCCTCTCAGACTGCTAGGAGTATAGGCATACATTACCAAGTCTGGCTGAGCTGAACTAGTTAGACGCCACAGGGCTGTTGTGAAAATGAACGTATGTGCATGGTGGCTTACAAGAGTCAATAAACTTGTGAGAAGGGTACCTGGGGCATGCCTGCCACCCATAAGGCAGAGTCTAGGATGCCTGGTAAAACCCAGAGACATGACAAAAGCATGTTGAATAACAGTTAAGCACAGGACCCAACCTCACCACATAAATTTTGAGAAATGAAGGTCCAGCCGCAAGAAAATAGAACAGGCTTGAAACTCAAACTGGATTCCTCAGCTGGGCTCTGGGGCCAAGACAGAACAAGAAAGAAAACATCTAGCAGCCAAAGGCTCCTTCTGTTCAACAGGCACAGCACAAATTCATCTTCTACACAGTTTGAGGAAAGGAAGTAGAAAAAGCAATCGAAAAAGCTTCCTGTTTAAGTGGTCACAGATGAGGGGCAAACAGTAAATTAGTTTAAAAAAAAAAAAAAAGACCCCATTGAACAAGCCACTTTCCACTTCTTTTCAGAGCCTACTGGAGTCTTGCTCATTCAACCTTGCTGCCTCCTACACACTCACTCCCACCTCTGTCTTTACAGCAGAAATCTGTGCATATCACCACTGCTTTTGGAATAGAACCCAGACTTACTAAGCTGACCTCCTCCAAAGTCCTCCTGCTTCTCTTCTTGAGTCCCCTTCCCATCATTTACACAGGCTTCTGAGTCCAGGGAACCACTCAAATTGACTTGCTGCTTCTCTAGGTCAGAACACTCTTCACCAGTGGCTCCTTACTGGTCCCACTTTGTCTCCACACTCCAGCATTTCCCTATCAGATTGCCTTGCTTTGTTTTTTTCAGAGCCTTTTGCCCCTATCATATGATACTAAAAATGGCTACAAATTAATACTTCATTCAGGGAAGATGGGGCCCACATTTTCTTCCTTTTATTTTCAGCAGGACCTGCAACTGTTCTGGACCAGCAAAAGTGATGCTGCAGTATACAGGCTTAGGACTTTAAAGTACTAACACTATCTCCTCTTTGTCTTAAAAAAACATCTGTGGCTGGGGCCTACACTGCCATATGTCTTATTGCACTGAAACTGTGCTGGGAAATGTATTTGCAGACTAAACTGTCAAGGCTGGCCTTAAACTTGCCATCCCTGCCTGCCTCAGCCTTCTGAGTAGCTAGATTACAGATTCTATGTATACAGCTTGGTACCTGGCTGCTACCACATCTTGAGGTGGGATTTTAGGCAACAATAGGTAACTGGAATTACTCAGTTGGCTATTTCCCTCCTGGAACGTAAAGGTTGAGGGGCAGTCTCCTTCGTCATGTTCTCAACAGAATTCCCAAAGTCTAATAAGAGGTTGCTCTAACAAATGGGCTAAAGGCATGATTTTCAATTTGGTGGCAGCCCAGTTCATTCTGTTTACACAAAGGCCAGGCTCAAGCCACAGTACCCACCTACTAAGTCCAAGCACTTCGAATGCTGAGCTGTTCTACTGAAAGTGGCCTGCCTTTATACACTGTTGTTCTCTGGTACGTGTAGGTTGTAAGTCTCAAAGTGAGGAGGGGTCATCTCCCAGGAATGGAGTACTCACAACCTCCTGGGGCCACTTGCTTACCTCAGCACCTTCTAGATGCATTAAGGTCAGGAACCCTACAGATTGGCCTAGCTTAGGAGGTAACATTCTAAAGGTGGCCCAATCTGAGTGGGAGAAGCAAATCATGCCAGGTGAGACTTCTCTCAGTAACTACAGTTTTGACCTCTGAGCGGACACACAAAAGTCAATCCTTCTGGGAAAGGGTCCTGCAAGGTCTTCCAGCTCAACCTCCTTCACGTATATGAAGCAAGAATGGAATCCTGGTGTCTGTCAGTAAGATAAACAATTTGGGGTAGAGGGCTGGTCTCTGTTTCTCTGCCCAGTTTTCTACCTTATAGTTTTTTATACTGATTTTTGAAGGTTAAGTATTTTATTCTTGTGATAATTCCCATTTGAATGTGGTATGTAATCAATTTATAAGGTGCTGGGTTCCATTTGTTAGTATTATATTTTGATGAGTATTCTTATGCAAGCCTTTCTTTTTTTTTGGTGGAACCAGGGATTGAATTCAGGCCCTGGCAAGCACTTATTCTACTGAGCTATCTCCCCAGTCCTTTGTTTCTACCTTATTCTGACAGGCATCTAATCAAAAACTGTGCAGGAAACAGGTCTGTCTTAGAGGAGGCTGGTGCCCCAGAGAGAATTAAAATGTTCAGTGATCATTCTATTCTTCAAACAGGATTGCCATGCTCAAAACCTCTAGCCAGGGTCTTTCTTCTTCCCAATCCTGTACTTTAATATCTGGTAGAAGGGGCCTCAGGGGCTAAGATCAATAATGCTATATAGTCATTCCAACAGATGAGGGAGATGAAAGTTCACTGGGGTCTAACACAATGAAGTTTCCTTGGCAAGCTCCTCCTTCAGCTCAGACAGTATTTCCTATCTCTGCTGTGGGGTACTGGACCACCCATCACATTCATTCTCCCTCAAGAGGTGGGTATGGATTCCCCTGGGCTCATTAGCTGGATGGAATGTTTGCCTTTTTTCTCTAAGTAATGATACATTCAAGCCTGGGCCCACAGCCCTTATGCTGGAGGAACTGCTAGAATAGACAGCAAACGTTAAGGTCTTATACACAGGAGCTAAGCCGTGGCACTGCAACTGTCCTGGGTTCTACTTCAGGACAAAAGTGCCAAGAGGCCTTGTGTGGCTAGGCCTTCCAGTTCTGTCCCCATATCAGCCTTACTGACATAACCCATATACCTTGCTACTCAGTTAAAGGATACAATTTAGTGGGGTTTCTAAGGTATGTTATCATTTTCTTTTTTAAAGAAAAATAGGAGCTCCCTAAATTTCTATATTAATTTTCCTGATATTTAAATGTAGATGATTAAAGTATTTTTAAATGAAAATCAACTGAAACTTACATGGAGGCTAGACTGGGCCTGAGAAGGTACACAGAAATGCCCAACGGAGTCCTCTTTTAGACTGTAAACCTTAATGTGTCTGCTTACCACTGAACTCTGGGGCCTGACATCAAGATATCAAAAATTTCTGAATGAACAAGTCAAGAGAAGTACTTTTGTCAATTTACAGCTGTAGAGAGTACAGCAAGTCACTACCTAAACTGTTCTAATATTACCATTCAAGAAATTCAGTTCAGGCCAGCGAGATAACTTAGCAGTCTAAAGCACCTGCTTAGGCAAACACAGAAACCAAGGAAACAAGGACAGGTTCAAGTCCCGCCCCCAAGACAGACTGAGACAGACAAGACAGACAGATACACACACACCCCAAATTCAGTTCCTCCTATGAAATCTGAAATATTTGGAGGCACTGCTGAAAGTCACTACTTGACCAGAGCCCCAAACTATGAATGCTCCATCTCCCACCTGGCACTAGAGTTGTAATTGCTGGGCCATATGAAACAGGTGTTCAGATGCTCTATGTCAAGGCTACGGGCAGTCTCCACCCACTCTATAAACTATGAATCTGTGCGCAATAATCCTAATTCTTCAACTATTCCTTCCACTTAGAAAGGTGCATGTGTCTCAATGAACCGTCTCTTCTGTTGCCCTGGTTTCCTGTCTCTTTCCCAACAAAGCAGCGTCCTTCATCCAACCTGATCTTACCCTACATTGGACTCCAAAAGAAGGTTATTTCACTGATTCCAACTGGTCCCTCTCATACACATACAGAACAAGAAAAGCAAAGAGAACTCTGTTCTGCTGCACAAACTCAAAGTTCTTCAAAAACACCAAAACTGGAGTAAGTTACTGCAAATCATCTGCACTCATCTCTTTCACTCTCCCACAAGGGCATTCTCAAGTGCTATTTGGTCTGGGCTTGTTTTTGTTTGTTCAGCCAGGATCTCTGTAGCCAGCCCCAACTAGCCTTGAGTGTTGAAATTACAAGCATGTGCCACCATACCCAACAACAGGGTCACAATTTGGGCTTCTAGCTGCTCGACTCTACCTCAAGAGTCTTTAAGTTCCCCTCTATGACTCAAATGAGGACAAGGTCAGAACTACCTTTAAGATGTAATACAGGTTGGGGCCAGCGAGATGGTTCAGTGGTCTAAAGCGCCTGCTTAGGAGGGCTCAGGCAACTGCAGGGACTGCAGTTCGATCCCCAGCACCACATGCTGCGCCAGCGCCACCACCAGGGCAGGCTGAGCCAGCCACAAAATGAATAAAGAAACAAACAAACACAACAAGCAAACAAACAAACAAATAAATAAATAAATAAATAAAAAGATGTAATACAGGTTACCTTTGGGTGTATGGTCAGGCCCAAATGGCAGGGGTTAAGGGCACGAGAACCCCGGGCAACAAGGAAAAACTAAAGCAAACTGAAGAGACTGGACCACAATCCACCGCAGAAGGGAAACAGCACTCTTAGCATGACCACCCTATGCTGGCTCGGGGCCAAGCACTTCTATACCTCCCCTTCATTCATCTTCACCAATAGGTAGGAACTCCAGGCACATGTCCATTTACCAAGATCCTGATGTTACTGACCTACCCATGGTTGCTAAGTGGCTGGACTTACAGTATGACAGACTCCAAAATCCATACCCAACCACTCTACCCTGTTTCTATGGAGTGAAGACAGAACTGTAGCAGAGTACAAGTCAGTCCTGCTTTGCCTTTCCGGACCTAGAATATCCCAACTTATAATTAAGGAGTTTACATACAACAATCTCTGCAGTCTCTTCCAATTCTAGGCAAAGAAAAAGCTCTTTGCTGGGCAAGGTATGCTGCATGCCTGTAATTCTAGAACTTGGATGAGGTAGGAGGATCACAAGTTCTAGGCCAGCCTATGTCACAGAGTAAGTTCAAGGCCAGCTGCCTGGACTACTTAAGCGTGATACTGCCTTGAAAAAAAAAGACAAAACCACCCCCAAGGGCACAGTAATGGGGACAGAGCTAACAGCTAGAAATTGGGCTGGATAAGCCTAAATATGTCACAGGATTCTCAGAACTCTAATAGCTTATCTATGGGCAAATGCGAACCCACTGCTTTCAGCAGAGGGGTAAACTTAACAACTGAATTCAACCTTCAACCAGTGAGAAGTCTTCAGTGGGAAGGAAATTTTGTGTACACAGATTACCGGTAGTTCTTTAGAAAGTCCATGGGGCCGGCGAGATGGTTCAGTGGTCTAAAGCGCCTGCTTAGGA